>CAKNYM010048482.1:38106-64181 GCA_932195095.1 Andricus curvator
TATTTTTGTTGAAAATTCGTCTTTTTCGATAGAAAATTACTCTTCTTTTGGTAGAAAATGTATCCTGCCCAAATTAGTTTAAAACACTCGTTTTACAAAATTTTTATTTTTTAACTTTTTTGAAATTCGAAAAAATCTCAAAAAGTTTTCAAACATTTTTTACAATATACATACAGATTTTGCACATTTTCCAAAACTTTTCCTAAATCCTTTGACCCAAATATTTCAGGCACCCGCTGTTAGGCGTCCCATAATTATTTAAGGCCATTTAAAGTTTAAATCCCTCATTTAAACTCGGGGAAAACCTGTAGGCCATTGTTCTAGAATCTAGTACGACCCTCATATAGCTATCCTACGGTCCCTATACCTGGTTATACCCAATTAATTTTGGGAATTTCCTCCTTTTATGGTATATTACTCTATTGAGTCTATTGTAAGAAAACTCGAAGAGTAGAATGAATGGCCAGGAAGGAGTGAGCCAAAGATAACGAAAATAAGAATTGCATATTATTACGGGCAGATGACAATTCCAGCCGAACTGTTGCCGTCGATCCCAGTCAGCGGGAGTCCTTTGTATCTAATGAGGATTAAAATGAGGAATATAAGATTTTTTAAATTTGGCACTTGGTAATTTATAAATTCAATATTCGAAATCTGCGAATTATAACGATTCCAACGATATGTTATTTGACTTAAAAGTTGAAAATTAAATAATAAATGTTGAAGCATATGTGAAATTTTATTTCATGGAAAATCGTTCAGTATATTTTACTCAAATCCAGCTTGGGAAATTCCGGAAGCAAACATTTGGCCAGATTTGATCACTTATTACATAAAATCATAATTTTGATTTATTTCTCAAACAATCGCAATTCTCAAAATTATCCTTAAATAATTTTGCACATTCAGTCCAAAAGTATGAATAGTCTCATTCCTAGCTTAATTTATAAACTCAATGACAAACATCATACATTTTTGTATTGCTTAACTAAATTTTTTATGAAATTAAATTAAAAATACTATTCGAACACATAAAAATCAGAATATAAAGTATTTTCATGGAGTGAAACTCAAGAGTATCGATTTTCAAATTTAACTTTAAAAATTTTGAACAGGGACCAAAACAGAAAATTGCATTTGCTTAAGTGTCGACAAAAATTTTTTAACTGAATTCGACAAATTTTTAAAATAATTTTTCTTCCTTTCACAAATAATATGTTTCATATTACCGGCTCCAGATGTTTTACTACTTGCACTTCGGTTTTCTTTTTATTAACTTAAGCCTCAAAAAAACAGACTACTTTTCAAACCAAAAAAAAAAGAAATTTTCAAAAAAAAGAGTTGAATTTTTAACCAAGAAAGATTTTTCGGTCAATAAAGAAAAAAATCTCAGTCGAAATGTTGAATAGAAGAATCAATCAAAAAATTCATCAATTTTCAAAATTATATAATTTTAAGCAATGTTAAGCTAGAAACATTAATTTATACATCAAAATGTGTTCTGAGATTTTTTTAATATTCTCTCAAAAATTTCTTCAGAAAAATAAATTAAAAATTTTGCCGGAAGCTAATGCCAATTTTTTTATTATCTTGGAACATGAATTTTTCTATAATTTTTTTATGCTTTTGAAAGCTTTCCAAATGCTTAGAAAGCTTCTAAATTTTGTGATCAAAATCTTAAACAATCTACTTTTTGTTTTACATGTTTTTAAACCTTTTCATGTTTTAAATTATTTTGGAATCTTTTCAAAACTATTTAACCATACAACTTTTTTCCGTATCTCACGCGGGTTTGCCGAAAATTTGCATTTTATTTGTTTCATAGTATTTTCGATAAATAGAACCGAAAATGACAAATCCTCACAAAAAATGCTCAGAAGAAATTTTGTAGGATTTTTTGCATATTATTTTCGAGAAATAAAACCAAAACATCAAGTCTTATCAAGAAATGGTTGATGGAGAAATTGTAGATATTTTAAAAAGCTTCAATTCTTCTTTTAAAATTTCTCCACGTATCTGTCCTTGGTTAACACGCTCGCTCTTTCTTTTAGAATACAAAAAAAGTGTGCCAAAGCTCGACGATTTGATCCGTTCATTTGTTTCGAGAGTTATCATGTTTACGGACATACAGACAGACAGACGCCATCGCCAAAACTTGATTTTCGGCTTTAGGGAGTCTCAAAACGTGGAGATCCGTTCAAAAACTGAGGTGTGAAATTTCGACCTATTATAATACTTCCTCAATCATAAATGATGAGAATGTAAAAATGATTACATATTTTAATGAATGAAGACTTATTTTATGCATTAGATTTGTAATTTTAATTAGAAATTCTAATTTAGGTTTTTAATTTTTTAATATAAAAATTATTACAATTAGAACGTTTTCTATTTAAAATTATTACTTCTAATTTAAAATAAAATTTCATAATTTTGAAGGTTTCAATTAAAAATCATTTAACATTGAAGGCTTTTAATTAGAAATTATATAAACATTATTGGTTATATTCCATTGTGTTTAACTTCGCAAGCGTTCCTCATTTAAATGATCAATTTAATAAATTCTGAAATTATTTGATTTTGATCGTTGCAAAATAATAGCAATGCTTTTATTTATAACCCTGCAACCTTAAGGGGATTTATCAGCGTTATAAAAAGGAATTCCAGTTTCCGGCCGCACGGTTGAATATTTTGGTCTGATATTTTGCATACCTCATCTAAATATTGGTCTCTTTTCCTGTGAAGTCTCGGTTTTTTGAAAAAATGCTTATATTTGACGTTATAAACAAAAAGAAAAGAACAATAGAAGAAAAATGCAGTGACGCTCAGTACTAGCTGAGTGTGTATTTTCGAGGCCTGAGTCTCGACCCTCGTCAAAGCTACGAGGAAGACGCCCCGTAGCGCGAGTGGAGACTCTGGAGCGCCTCGAATTACCCGAAACGAATCACCCTCCTTATTCTTATGATATGCAGGCCGGTTCAAAAAACTGAAATTGTGAAAGCATCGCGTGATTCAATTTTAATGAGCAGAAATAGTTTATTCATATAATTTCAAGAAAGTGAAAAAAAGATTAATGAAAATCGGTTAATATTTGCAGTAATAATAGAAATGTTGAATTGCACACGATAGTATGCAAAGATACACCGCACTGTGGGAGGAAACGCATTTTTTTCGTTCAAAAGGTCTACAGCCTTCAATTTTGCCCCAATCCGCAATTATTATTTTTTTAAATTGAAGAGCACTAAATTTCCAAGAGCACCTTAGATAGAGATTGTTGCATTTTCATTTGTTTATTTATTTATTATATGATTACTCGAAGTATGAGAAAATCGAGATTTTTCACAAAATCATTATTTACTCTTCAATAGCGGTTTGCATATAATGAAAATCATCTTAACTCCCAGAATGCAAATAATTTGATTATCGTATGTTTTAATTATTGTAAACAAATGAAATTAACAAATAGCCAAATATCGTAATTGTGGTTGAAAAAGATTTGTTCTTAGCTAAAAATGCTTTAAATTATTGTGAGAGTGATTTTTAGTCAGAATATCCATAAATTATTAAGAATTAGAATTGTTATATAAACAATTTTTTGCACAAATTTGGAATTTGTGTTTTTTTCTATTGCGGTTTTCCTCTTATCATCTGAATTGATGCAGATATTCTTGAAAATAACATGGGTTCAATTATATTTCTTAAAATACAACAATTGTTAATCTTCTAAACAAATGAAATAAATAAACATAAAGCGCCGGCACTTTGGTCTGGAAAATAATTTTTTTGCACTATAACTGCTTTACATTTTGGTTAGAGAGATTTGCAGTCTATATTTCTATATAAACTTAACAATAAGCAATTGTTATTATTTATTGTTATTATTTAATTTCAAATATCACGAAATTTTTATGTATTTAAAAAAGTGCCAAAGCTTTGAATTTATTTAATTTGCTTACAAGATCAACAATTGTTCTCTTTTAACAAATATAATTGAACCTATGTTATTTTCAAGAATATCTGCATTAATTCAGATAATGAAGGAAAATCCGAAATTGAAAAACCAATAATTCCAACATTTTCCACAAAAATGGTTTATAAATATTATAATTGTTAATGTTTCATAAAAAATGTTACTGACGATCACTCTCATAATAATTTAAATTATTTCCAGATGAGAAAAAAATTTTTTCAACAAAAATTACAATATTTTTTAAATATATGAAAATTTCGTGATATTAGAATTTAAATAATAACAATAAATAATGACAATTTCTTATTGTCAATTTTATATAGAAATATTGACTGCAAATCTCTCTCACAAACATTTAAAGCATTTTTGATACAAAAAATTATTTTCCAGGTCAAAGTGCCAAAGTTTTATATTTATTTGTGTCATTTGTTTAAAAATCAACAGTTGTTGTATTTTCACAAATATAATTGAACTTATTCCATTTTTCAGAATACCTGCATCAATTCAGATCATAAAAGGAAAACCGCAATTGAAAAAACCACAAATTCCAAATTTGTGCAAAAAATTGTTTATAACAATTCTAATTGTTAATAAATTATGGATATTCTGACTAACAATCACTCTCACAATAAGTTCAAGCATTTTTAGCTAAGAACAAATATTTTTCAACCACAATTACGATATTTGGCTATTTGTTAATTTCATTTGATAACAATAATTAAAACATACGATAATCAAATTATTTGCATTCTGGGAGTACTCTTGCGTCGATTTAAGATGATTTTCATTATATGCAAACCGCTATTGAAGAGTAAATAATGATTTTGTGAAAAATCTCGATTTTCTCATACTTCGAGTAATCATATAATAAATAAACAAATGAAGATGCAACAATCTCTATCTAAGGTGCTCTTGGAAATTTAGTGCTCTTCAATTTAAAAAAATAATAATTGCGGATTGGGGCAAAATTGAAGGCTGTAGACCTTTTGAACGAAAAAAATGCGTTTCCTCCCACAGTGCGGTGTATCTTTGCATACTATCGTGTGCACTTCAACATTTCTATTATTACTGCAAATATTAACCGATTTTCATGAATCTTTTTTTCACTTTCTTGAAATTATATGAATAAACTATTTCTGCTCATTAAAATTGAATCACGCGATGCTTTCATAATTTCAGTTTTTTGAACCGACCTGCATCTCATAAGAATAAGGAGGGTGATTCGTTTCGGGTAATTCGAGGCGCTCCAGAGTCTCCACTCGCGCTACGGGGCGTCTTCCTCGTAGCTTTGACGAGGGTCGAGACTCAGGCCTCGAAAATACACACTCAGCTAGTACTGAGCGTCACTGCATTTTTTTTCTATTGTTCTTTTCTTTTTGTTTATAACGTCAAATATAAACATTTTTTCAAAAAACCGAGACTTCACAGGAAAAGAGACCAATATTTAGATGAGGTATGAAAAATATCAGACCAAAATATTCAAGCGTGCGGCCGGAAACTGGAATTCCTTTTTATAACGCTGATAAATCCCCTTAACATTTCTACATTTGCCAAGAAAAACAAGTTTTGAATGTAAGTGAAAATTTAGTACAAGTTTCTGGAGTTCATTTTTACATAGCATTGATTGGTTGGTGCAGTTTACTTCTAACCTAGGATCAATATTGATTAATTTGTTTCAAATTATTTAATAAAAAATTGCTGTAAGAAAATGAAAATGTAATACATGTTTCTTTATCCATTTTAAAGAAACATTTATATAATCTTTACTTAATACACAGTAATATGGAATATCAATTGGAAAAATAAATATTTACCTAATTACAAAATTAGCATTAAAATTAATTTTTGTGGCAAAGCTGTAGTATTGTCACTAATTTATTTTCTGGGCAAATAAAATAAGGATTAGAATTTCAAAAGTATTATCATTTTATATTAATTTGTTATTTTGTAAATCATGTCAGAATCCCTGTTTCTACTTGACCGATTTTTTTAGATAACAGGGAGAAGCTGCAAGGATAATAGATTTGAAATCATTACCCTTAGAGCCGCAGAGCAACGATTTTACCTACAGAGAAACAGTGGAGGAAGGTAGTACGAAAAGGGCAGTAGCTACGCACCGCACGAAAGTAGTTGCTATATATATTTTTCCCCCACTCCGCCGCCACTTGCCGCATCTAGGTGTATAATATCTTTGCTATCAGTGGCTGTTGCCCTCTGCATTATTGACAGTCTATTGCGCATGCGATGCATAAGGCGCGTCATTAGGTATTCCCAGTTGTGACGTCAGCTGTCAAGATGTCTACACTCTGATGGCCAATAAATAATACCAATTGAGGGTTCGGATCAAAGAATGGGTCGCGCGCTCGAAAACTTGGAAAATTATTGTCCACGCGTCTCGTGAGACGGAACTTTTTTATGTCTGCAGTTTTTTCGTAAGATGAATATTTTTATTAGTAAAAATGAAAGAGTGAAAAAAACTTCCCCAAATTCAATTTTTTTTAAAAACATAAATCGTTAAAACTCAGCTAAATATTATTGAAACTGTTTAAAATTTGGTATACGCACGCAATGTACCCTAGCAATGCCTACAAAATGAAAAACGCAATCAAAACTGCCTATTGTTTAATAATAATTAATTGCAAATTGAGACCGGTCAATAAGCACGTTTTTTTAGTTTCGGCAAAGAAAAGTATCGAGGAAACTTGAGAGTTGAAAGAAATTCCAGCGAGACATTTGTTCCTCACTATTAAAGTAAGATTTTTGGAAATTTTTAGATCGATTCATTAAAAATTGACGGAAATATTCATTATGTAATAAAGCACACGACGCCCTCTACGATGGCAAGCGCTTCTCAACGTTCGCTTGTACTCCGCCGGTACTCGCCTGTAAAGGACGCGACTTTTCAATAATAATAAAATATTTTAAAAACTGCCTCTTGCCCCCAATTGATAGAAATTCGACTGCTTTATATGTTTCTGACTTTCTCTTGTTTTCAGTGAATTAACATTTAATTAAAAAGCAGACAATTTCTTCCTTCCCAATTTTTTCCAACCTTTACTTTGTTTTCTTCTTTACAGTAATAAAGAATTTAGTTTGTTATAAAGATGAATAAAGAGGAATAAAGATTTTAGTTGTTGAAATTATTATACAGAGAAATATATGAGTTCGAATTGTTTAAAAATTCGTCATCACATTTCCCCGCTTTAATTAGGTTGTTCCCAGAATTTAAATCCAACAGTGAATGCTCGTTTTCATTATTTTTCATTTTCGATGGTTTATTTGATAAATTCAAGAAAAATTTTTAATAGTAACATTCATCATCCAAGGATTCGTTGTACGGCGCTGCGTCGAAAATTTAAAAACAAAGGCACTAGACGGTTTGTTTACATTCTTTATTACGGTAAAGAAGAAAACAAAGTAAAGAGTGGAAAAAATTGCGAAGGAAGAAATTTATTACTTTTTAATTAAATGCTAATTCACTAAAAACAAAAGAAAGTCAAAAGCATATAAAGCAGTCAAATTTCTATCAATTGGAGACAAGAGGCAGGTTTTGAAATATTTAATTATTATTGAAAAGTCGCGACCCTTATAGGCGAGTACCGAAGCGCTTGCCATCGTAAACGGCGCCGTGTGCTTTATTACATAATGGATTGTTCCGTCAATTTTTAATGAATCGATCTAAAAATTTCCAGAAATCTTACTTTAATAGCGAGGAACAAATATCTCACTGGAAGTTCTTTCAACTCTGAAGTTTCCTCGATACTTTTCTTTGCCGAAACTAAAAAAACGTGCTTATTGACCGGTCTCAATTTGCAATTAATTATTATTAAATAATAGGCAGTTTTGATTGCTTTTTTCATTTTGTAGGCATTGATTTATGTTTTAAAAAACAAATGAATTTGGGGAATTTTTTTTTCACTTTTTCATTTTTACTATTAAAAATATTCATCGGACGAAAAAACTGCAAATATAAAAAAGTTTCTTCTTGCCCTTTTCTGTATGTCCATATTTTTAAAATTTTAATTTTTTGAACTTTAAAATTTGGATATCACGAGACGCGTGGACAATACTTTTCCGCGTTTTCGAGCGCGCGACCCATTCTTTGATCCGAACCCCAATTGCATGGGACGAAACTTTATTTTTTTAATAACATGGAAAACAAATGATTTTTCACCATAAGTGTATTTGGATATTATTGTTTGTTTTTCCAAAGCAATTCAATTATATAATAAACACGTTACAAAAAGAAATAGCGATTTCATTATCTAATTGAATAGCTTTCAAAAATTAAACAATAATATCCAAATACACTTATGGTGAAAAATCATTTTTTTCCACGTTATTAAAAAATAAATAAATAAAGTTTCGTCCAATGCAACTGTATTATTGTTTGTCCCTGGGCGTGCAGACATCTTGAATTTCCCCCACCTAACCTGAAATACCTAATTGGTTGCCGTTCCCGCGCTTATTTGAAATGTTAAAAAATACCATTTTTGTTTTTACTATTAATAATTAAAAATAAATTTTATTTTAACATTTCCAAGTGGTATTAGGTTGAAAAATAAATTGAGTATTCAGTAAATGAAAAATATCATGTTACTAAATGTAAACTTTTTTTTATTTGATTAATTATTGTTACTAATTTTTGCATTTAAAATTTTGTATATCAATTAACATGGATATACAAATTTGTTTACGAGACGACTGAAAACTCCGGAGAAATAAAATTCCCGACACTGTAAAATTACCAAATTGGAAAATTCCCGAACATAAAATTCCTCAATTATAAAATTCTTGAATAATAAAATTCTCGAATTGGAAAATTCCCGAACAGTTTATAATCCAACCGAATTGGAAAATTCTCGAACAGTTTATAATATTACCGAATTTGAATATTCCCAAATAATAAAATTCCCGACAGAAAATTGCCGATTATAAAATATTCGAACTAGAATATTCCCAAAACATAAAATTCCCGAAATTAAATAATTAAAAAATTTGTTTATAAATATTATTAATTTATTAAAAATACATTAATCAAATCTTTTTATCAAAAAAAAAAAAATTATTTTAATGTTCAAAGCTTCAAATATTATTGTTTGAATTTAGAATAACAATAATTGAAAAATTTATATTTCTGGATGAAAATTTTTAAAATAATATTTAAAAAAAACTGGATTATTGTATTTTTAATAAATAAGTATGTATACAAAAATTTTAATTATTTATATTCGGGAATTTTCTAGTTGGGATATTTCGTAATTCGGCAATTTTCTAATTTCGTAATATTATAAACTGTCGAGAATTTTATTATTCGGGTATTTCCCAATTCAGTTGTTAAAAAACTTTTTCTGTAATTTTATCATTCTGGAATTTTCCAGTTCGGGAATTTTATTGTTCGGGATTTCGAAAAGTTTATTATTCGAGAATTTTACAGTGTCGGGAATTTTATTTTTCGGGATTTTTCAGTCATCCCATAAATTCCACTGAGTTTTTATTTAGTATTCAACTTTTATACAATTTGAATTACAATTTATCGATAAATAAATGTTAAATTTTTTTTAGTTGTATCTTTACTAAAATTTGTATATCCATTTTAATTGATATACAACATTTTAAATGCAAAAATTAGTAATAATAATTAACTAATTTTCAAAATATATTAAAAACTATCCAGGTACCACTTGAACATGTTAAAATATAATTATTTAGCCCTCTGCAATAGTGCAGAGAGCCATCGTTGGGAGGACTGCATGATCCAACAAACTATGGTCCCGCCACTTGGGGGTACGAAATACGTTCAAGCCGCGTCTCGTAAGACGACCTCCATATTGGTTGGCATGACAACGTAGAGGCGCTTTCCTTACTACGATTCAAATCGTGTTGCGTCATGATGTAGCACAGCGTTTCTCAAACTTAGACACTTAAAAGTAAATAATAAGAATTTGGTTAATACGTCTTTTAATAAATCAAGATACAAAGCTTTACATTTAACAGAAATGGTAAATTTTATACTATTAACCCTTAAAGGACACTTGGGGTCACTGTGATCCCACGGGCTATCCAACTTTTTTCCGATTGTCTACTTTTTTTCAAGTATTTTTTTCGAATAGTTAAATTGTCACTGAGGCTTTGCTAGAGGTATTTTTTATTTATTTTGTATTGTTTCAACATCACTCATGGTTCGTGAAAAGCATTGTATAATGTATTATCTCCTCGCGCGTAGTTATCTCCTCGCTCCTTCGAGCACTAAAAAAGTTATGAACTTTTTTGAAGAGAATAAAAATGCAGTTTCCTATATCAGTGTTTTCGAAAACTTGTACGAATTCTTCACAGAAAAAAACGAAAGGTAAGAAGCGTTTCAGGTAAAAATGCCAGGGGTGATCCTTATTTCTTCGACTTCTTCCACATACTACGTATACAGAATATTCTGCAATAATGTTTCGGAATCGAACCGCTATGAAGAAGTTATTCTGCAATTATGAATAAATATTGTGAAAGAAGTCGAAAAAATAAGCTTTTTCTTTACAAATTCTAACTAATCATCTTTTAATTATTTAGGTTTTCATAGTTTTCATTATTTTAATAATTTTTGTCAATTTAGAAAAGTGATTTCTACTTTATCTACAGTCGCAGATTTTTCAGATTATCTCAGTTTACTTTAATTAAATAATAATTTATTATTGCATTTGTATTATTTCCAATATAAGAAAAAACGTTTGCAATTTTTTGCTCTGTGAGAATTTATTCGCTTACTTAAGTTTCATAATCGAATTGATGATATTTCAAACATACAGAAACAATCATTTTCTCAATTTTTTCAAAAAATGGAGTTATCACGTTTTATTCGCTTGCTCGTCTCATTTATCCTGACTTGGGACAGGGAATTTTAGAAAATAGTTATAGTTTTTATTGTAGGACAGGAAGTTTCGTAAAAAAACATTATTTCAGTTGGAACAGGGAATTTTTGACATGGAACGGGAATTTTTTAAAAGAATTATATTTCGGATTTAGAAGAAAGGAATTTGAAAGAATCCCTATTCCAAGTCAGAATTCGCCACAATTTGAAAATTCCCTTTTCCAAATTTTAGATAAAGAAAGTAATTCAAGTAGTTTTTAGAGTAGAAGTAGTATTTCGAAGAAGAAATATTGCTGAATTATAATAGAAAATTTTGTTACACTATTCGTTGCGAATTCATCTTTCTTTAGTTAACAATTCAACTACTTGTTTAAAAGTTAAACTATTTTGTTAAAAATTATTCTTTTGGTTGAGTAATCATAATTTTAATTGAAAATTCATATGTGGTTTTTCTTTACAAGCTAATTTTCTTGTAGAAAAATTCTTCTTTTCGGTTAAAAATTCATATATTCCAGTTAAATATTTATAATTTTAGTTGAAAATTCATCTTTTAGGTTGGAAATAAAATTACTTGGTTGAAAGTTAATCTCTTTTGTTAAAAATTAATTTTTTTGGTTGAAGATTCATCATTTCAATTAAAAATTCATTTCTTTCGTTGAAGTATGAGATATTTTATTCAAAATTTCTTTTTTCTTTGTATGGAATTTTATCTTTCTTTCCAAAATCGATAGTGTGAATAGTATGGAAGATTACCATTCTTTAAATATGTTGCAAAGAAGCACTTCAAATTTTTCAATAGCACGCTTTTTTACATTTTCATCCTCGTTATAAATATAAGATATGTTTCTGATTTTCTTTTCAACTTTATACGACTATTTATAAGACTGTTTTCGAGTTTTTTCTGCAATCCACACATGCAGCGTTGAACCTGATCCAAGCTTTCCGCTTGACGTCCTTCTAAAAATGGAGGTCGTACGAATCCCTACGGGCAATTTTATTGGTTCACTTTTTTTTAGATGCAAGTGGCGAGACCATGGTTTCTTGGATCATGGGAGGACTGGTTCTCCTCGCCCATGAACGTAGGAATAGGAGGCATATCGTAGCGGAGTCGAAATAATGAGCGAGGCGGTCTACCATCTTGGTTTGTTAAACCGGCATTGCGAGAGGGAACAACTGTGCACAGGCCATCTGTGCACGTCTACATTTTGACGTTCACAGTTTGGAGTCTCGCATCTGTGCACACTGTCGATAGGGTACCATCTGGACACGAATACATTTTTACGTGCACAGTTGGGAGTGTCTCCAATCTGTGCACGTGAACCGTCGCTAAGGTACCATCTGTAGTGATGCCGTCGAGCGATATTTCCCGATCTCGACACGATTCCGACTCGTTCCTGGCCTCCAGTATCGGGTGTGGATCGAGTCGGTTTTGACTCGACTTTGGCTCGGGCACTTCTCAGTTGAACCGAGCGGAGAGGGAAATTTGACAATGGCTTGACGTCACTCGCCCCCCCCCCTGACTCCTCCACTGCCTGGTTAAACCGGTTATGGCTGGAGTGAAAATGCTGAAATATATTTTCCCCATAGTGGAAGAGTTGTAGTTTGGCTTAGTAGCAAATAATTTGAAACATCCAAATACAACTATAGACCCTGTTTCCAACCTTCATTCAATTTTAAATTGTTTTTTAATGAAAGAGAATCTTTTTTTTAATATTTGACAATATTGGACTGTTTATTGAAAAGGAGCAAATATAGAGCAGATATTGAAAAGTGAACAATTTCCAGATGAATTGTTTTAAATCGAATGCCTTCGATTGAATCGTGAACATTTCAGAGTGCTGCATCCTACATTTAAATTTTCAACTCTACAATAATTGTAATTTTTTTCCTTTTTAAATTGTCAATTCGTGAAAAAGAGTTTTGTACTTTAATGTATAAATAATAATTATAGAATTATTATTTCAAAAAGGTTTAAAATATAAATTATTTGACGTCTAATGAAACAAGTCTCTGGTTAAAAAATTTTTTTAATTACTCAATTTGTAATGTTTTTCACTTAAGATTTCTTCAAATGATATAAATAACAAATTTATTAATTCATTCTTCAATTTCGAGGATCACAAATGATGGCCTGGATACATATTTGTTGAGCAGAAATCTTTGAAATGTTCTATTTATACAAGTTTTTTCAACAATATAGTAAAATTTTCCACCAATGATATGAATTTTTAGCAATTAGGTTAAACTTTCATTCGAACAGTTTAATTTATCTTTGAAATGTTCTATTTATACAAGTTTTTTCAACAATATAGTAAAATTTTCCACCAATGACATGAACTTGTAACAATTCACTTAAACTTTCATTCGAACAGTTTAATTTTCAAACCAAATATGTACGATAAATTCTCAATGAAAACGTAAATAGTTGAATTTTCAATAAAAGATGGAATGGTTAAATTGTTACTTCAGAAAATTAATTTTTAATATAAAAAAAGAGTTTTCAACAAAATAGTTACATCCTCAACCAATAAAATAAAATTTTAACCAAGTAGTTCAAATTTCAATTAAGTAGTTGAATTGTGAACCAAGACGTTAAATTTTCTACAAAAAAAGACAAAGTTTTCACAAAGTACATGAATTTTTAGACAAAGAGGTAAATTTTCAAATTCAAAAGATACATTTTCTACCAAAAATGAAGGAGTTACATTTTCAATTTAAAAAATAATAATTTGTTACTTAAAAAAAAAACGAACTTTAAAAAAAAAACATTTGAATTTTCAAGTAAAGAAAATACTTTTCAACTAAATTGATGAAGGTTCATTTGTAAACAATAAAATTATTTTACAACAATGCGCTTGAACGGTTAACCAAGAAGTTGAATGTTCAACCAAGCCACTTAATTTTACACCAAAAAGACAAATTTGTAACAAACACATGAATTTTCAACACTGTAGTGAAATTCTTAACGATTTTTTACCCGAAAATCCAAAAGTTCTGCTTTCTGTTAGAAAAATTAATATTTAACCAAAAATACTAAACATCGCGAGAATAGCTTCAATTTGAAACAGAACAATAAATTTTCAGTCAATGATATAGTTCAATTTTCAACTGAAAAAGATAAAGTTTCACCCATAAATCGAATGGATTATGGAAAAAATTAATTCTCAAACAATAAAAAAGTGTTTTCAAGAATTCAGTTAAATTTGCAACGAAAGAATCAATTTTTAGTTGAGTTTTCAAATGAAGAGATTGATTTTTAGCTAAAATGATCAATGTTCAACTTGACTACTTAGATTTACAGTTATGAAATAAATTTCCACCTAAAGCCAACGATTTTTCAACAAAATAGTTCAATTTTTTACGAATTAATTTATTTTCCCAAAAATACCAATTTTTAACAAAGCACATGAATTTTTCACCTAGTAATTACATTTTTAAGAAATTAGTTCAGTTTCAACCAAAATGATGAATTTTAAAGCTTTTTAATTGAATTTATCAATATAAATATTATTTATAAGAATTATTTTTGGGAGAATAATTAATTTATTATTATTATTTTCTCTTGATTTCCCAACAAGAAGATGAATTTTCATAAACAAATCAAATACTTCAATTTCCAGGAAAAGAAAATTAATTTTGATTTATAAAAAACAAAAAAATTCTCAACAAAATAGTTCTATTTCCAACCAATTTCCAACCAAGTAGTTGAATTTGTAACTGCAAACAAAGGCTAAATTTTCAACTAAAAATGGAATAGTTAAATTTTCAATTTCAAAAATTAATTTTCAACTAAACAAGTCAATTTGATTGGTTGAAATCTTTGAAAAGTTCTACTTATACAAATTTGTTTATTGTAAAGTACGTATAAATGGCTTTGAATAAAACAATTCCGAATGAGAACTGTGCTGAACTTTAATTTTTAACGTTCAAAATTCAAAACAGTTCCACTGTCCATGTTTTCATTTGCAGTTTACTTTGCATTACTCCAAATTCCAAGAATTTTCATCTTCAGGAGTTCCAATTTTCAACTGCGATGGCCGTGAACAATGTTTTTGGACAAAAAAAAAGAAAAACAAGAAATGACCGGGACTTTTTGTTTACTGTAGTTGTAGCTGGCGCGTTTAAAATTAAAAAATTCGAAAAGAAGTTCCTGTAAGTTGGAATTTAAGTAAGTCCTGTAAGTCCTGGTGACTACCTGACTAGTTTCTTCCAAAATGAGATAAACGTTTATTTTTTTAGCCTGCTGGCCTTAAAAAATTGACTTGCTTACACTTCCATTTTTTACAGTATTTTCTTACAACTAACCCTTAAAACTAACATCCTTCCACACCTTATATCTAACGCCGCTCGCTCTTATCGCATTGCCTTCCTCGCTTCGCCTCGCCTAGCTCGCATGTCCCTACTTTCTTGCTTGCCTCGCATTACCAAACTCTGCCTCCGCGACTAATACCTAATACTTATCTACTATTTACAATATTTACAATTACTTATATTTACTTTCTCCTCTATTTACAATCTTTCCTTCTCCATTCCTCTTCCTCCTTCCTTCTCTTCTTCTCCATCTTACCCAATACTCCCTTCACCCATGCTACTGCCCTTTTGTCCCCCCTTTCATGCATCAATACCTCCATGCTTATCCCACTCCTTTCCACCTCCACGCACTCCTCCAACCAGTGCTCCACTCTTGCCTCCCCCTTCCCACATAGTTCACACATCCTCTTTTCCCTAGCGAGCCAGAACCTATTGAAACCCTCCATGCAACCACATCTCATCCTCGCTATAAGCTCCTGACTTCCTTTCTCTCCATTCTCACACAAATATTGCGCTCTCGCCTTTGGCATAATCCACACATAGTTCCCATTAAACCTTGTCTCTCTTATTCTCTCTTCCCCTGCTGTCTTCTCTCTCTCCATGCTGTTTTTCTTAACCAACTCATATACCTTCCTTCCTTCCTCATGCATCCTTCTCAATTCATCCATATGCAGTCCATTCGTTCTAAAATACCTTTCTCTTTCAACCTCCATCTTCCCTCCCCCTCTCCTGTTCTCCTTCTCCCACCAACACTCCCTAACCAGCTTACTTCCCCCCTCTTCCAAAAATTTCTCCTCATATTTACACGCTCGACTCCCCGCTAGAATCCCTACACTCGTTCTCCCCGTCTCCCTCCTGACAATATAATTAGGCGTGTTCCTTGCCAACCCCAGTGTCCACTTTACATACCTCTCCTGTATCCTATTTACCTCTTCGCTTTCCTTCCACCCCCACACCTCTACTCCATACAATAGCACACTCATCACTAGTGAGTCAAACAATTTCATTCTCCTTCCAAAATCATCTGCGAATAACTTCTTTCCCAACCCCCACACCTGCCTCATCACCACATTTGCCCTCCTCACTCTCTCTTTTATGTGACCATCCACTCCGCCATTCCTCCGAAACAAGAAGCCCAGGTACACAAACTCTTTCACCGCCTGCACCGCCTTTCCCTTCCACTTCCACTCCCCTTCCTTATCCCTTCCACCTCCTTTTCTGAAAACCATAACCTTGGACTTTTCCGCATTCAGTTCTAACCTGTTCTTATCCAGGTATCTTCTCAACCTCTTCATCATTTCCTTTAAGGCCTCCTCGCTTTTTGCCAACAACACTATGTCATCTGCATACGCTAGCGACCAAATTCTAACCCCTCCTATCCTGACTCCTCCTACCACTCCGGCCTACAGCTTACTTTCCATATCCGCAATTAAAATCGCAAAAAGCGTCGGGCTAAGCGGACACCCTTGTCTTAACCCCCTATCCATCCAGAATCCCTCCGAAATCCCCTGTCCTCCTCTTACCTTATCTTTGGTTTCTTCATATATCTCCCTTACCCTCTCGATCAGGCCTCTCTCCACTCCCCTCTCCTGCATCGCCTCCCACAACCTCCCCCTATCCACCGACGGAAACGCGCCTTTTAGATCCACAAAAAACGCGTACACTCTCGATCCCTTCTTCGCTAATTCTCTATCCACCACGTGCTGCAGAACGTAGATATTGTCGATAGTACTCCTACCTGCCCTAAAGCCCGCCTGCGTCTCTGGCAATATTCCTTTCCCCTCGACATCCTTCCGCAGCCTCTCCGCTACTACCATCGCGTATACTTTATACGCCGTATTCATTAGCGTAATCCCCCTATAATTTTCCTGCCTATCCCTCTCTCCTTTCTTATACAGAGGCACTATTAATCCTTCTCTCCACCCTCGTGGGAATCCCTCCCCCCTCCATACTTTCTTCACTACCTCCTTCAGCCTCTCCCTAACCTCCTGTGTACTAAACAGCCATGCTTCGTTCTCTAGCCCATCCAGCCCTGCTGATTTTGACCTTTTTAACTTCCTTATCTGTTGCTCTATCTCCTCGTCATTCAACTCCTCCATCTCTGCCTCCCCCGTTCTTCTACTCCCATCATCTCTCTTCCTTGAATCTGAGCCCTGAAATGATTCTTTAAAAAACTCCCTCCACTCCTCACTCCCAATCTTGTCGCTTATCCCTACTCTACGCTTCCTAAACCTATTTATTATCTTCCAGACGTCCCCTTCTGTCTTAACATTTCCTAACTCCTCCTCCATCTCTTTCTCCTTTTCCTGTTCTTTCTTCTTACACATCAATCTAAACCCCTTCCTCATTTCTACGTACTCCTCCCTTTTCGCAGTACCCTCTTTCCACTTCTTATACTTCCTCTTCACCTTTCTTTTCATCTTTTTACATTCCCTATCCCACCACGGCTTCACCATTCCTTTCTTCTTCTTTTTGAATACCTTCTTTTGCACGCACCCTTTCACTTTCTCTTTTAAATCCTCCCATATCTCTTCCACCGTCTCCCCTTCGAAGCGTACCTTCCCTAACTGCTCCTTATATTTCTCTATCGCCTCCCTCGTCCAGCTAACCCTCTCCCCCGTCGACACTTCTTCCCCACCTTGCCTTCCGCCGTTCTCACCCCTTATCCACAACCCTAATGGCTGATGGTCTGATTCTACCCTCCCTTCTACTGCGAATCTCTCCATCTCCTCCCACCCTTGCATATTCATAACTACATAATCTATTACCGATACCCCCACCTTACCTACGTATGTGTATTCTCCCTCTTCGTCCCCAGTTGCCATACCATTTGCCACCGCCCAGCCTCTATCCTCCATCCAGTCCCTTAGAATCTCCCCCTCCTTATTTATTAACCTATCCTTTGAGTTCCTTTCGAAGCTCTCCCCTTCCCTGTAAAGGCCCCCTTCCCTCCCCATCCTCGCGTCAAAGTCCCCACCCAGTACCACCATACCCTCTTCTCTTTCACCTAACAGGTCTTCCACCCTTTCTTTAATTCTTTCCATCCCATCCTTATTGTACACTGTCACAAACTTACACATTACCCCTCCCATCTTTACTTTCCTCATTTGCACTCCCTCCCCCTCTACCTCTCCGTGAGCTTCTTCCTCTAATACATCTCTAATCCCCGTTATAATTCCCCCACTAGCCCTTCCTTTCTTCTTCACTCTGACCGCCTCCTGGAGTCTCCACCTATACCCCCTTGGCAGCTTTGGCTCTATTCTATCCCATTCCTTTCTTTCCACCCACGTCTCTACCAGTCCTACCACATCAAATTCCTGGATATACCTCCAGAACTCCTCATCCTTCTTCTTTACCCCTGCTACGTTCCAGTAAAGCACCTTCAAAACTCCTCTACCCTGCATTACCCCCGCCCCCCTACTTCCTACGAAACAAATTCCCCTGCACTTCCTTCAACACCTCTTTCTCCTCGTCCCACACCCACATTTTCTCGTCTATTTTTATTTTCCGATATCCTACCTTCGCCGATCTCCCTTCACTCCTCTCCCTCCTAGCCCTGTCGTACAGCATTCTCTGTACATCCCTTTCCTTTCTCGTCAAATCGTGATCGATGGAAACTTCCTTATCCTTTATCCTATTTTTATTTCTCATTACCCCCAATTTTTCTTCCCAGCTCTCCAACTCCACAACCGCCACTTCTTTCTCCTTTCTCCCCTCCAACTTAACTTTCCCTACCCTGCCTTTATTCCACCCTATGCTCTGTAGCAGCGCTTCCACGCCCTCCCTTTCTTCCCCGCTCTTCATCTTCAACCCTCTTACCACAATATTATTTCGCCTGTCTGCCTTCTCCTTTCTCTCCATTCTCAACTCCATTGCCCTTATCCTTTCCCTATCCGCCCTCTCCTCCTTTTCATTCCTACGCTCTCCCACTTTCTCTTCTATCATATTCCCTACCCTCTCCCAAATACCTTTAATCTCGCCCCCGCTACCCCCGACTCCTATTTCCATTTCCGTCCTGCCCTCCACCTTCTCAAGCCTTTTTTCCGTCCTTTCTTTCCACGCCCTAATCTCCTCTTCCATCTGTTTTATTTTAACTTCTTTTTCTTTTCTTTCCCTCTCTAACCCATCTACTCTCTCTCTCAGCTCTTTCACCTCCTTTTCCCATTTCTCATCTCTGATTCGCAGGTCTTCCCTCATACCTTCCATCTGCTCCTTGGTCCCCCTTACGTCCTCCCTCAGCCCCCTGATCTCGCCTAACAACATCCCGAGAGCCTCCTTTTCCAACATCCCCTCCATTTTTTTGGGGGGTGCCCTCGGTGTTATCCCGCTTTTTTTAAACGGGCTCTCGACCTCGCTTTTCTCCGGACTCTCTTGGCTGTCTCTCTTCCTTTTCAAGAGATCCTCCCCGTCACTTGCGCTTGACGCTCTCTCCCTTACCTTCTCGCTTCCTTCGTTGCCACCGTCCCGATTTCTCCCTCTCCCCGACGCACCGCTCGACACCGGGCGACGCGTTGTTGGCCGTCGTGGCTTGTGGAAAATTCCCTCCCCGTCGGTTTCACTACCAGCACTGCCAGTACTCTCGCTGCCCACCTCCCGCTCTACCGCCGGTAAATGGGATCTATCCATGCAGTACCTGACGCAACCGACAGATGTCTCTGCAAAATGTTGGCGCCTTTCGCCGCCAAATTTTCCTTTTTTTTCCCCCTTTTTTTTCAATTCCTCAGTCCCTGCAGACACCCCTTTCTCTCCCTTAGCATCCCCTAACTTTTCGAGAACCACCCTTGAACCCTCGAAAGCCCAGGACTCCTGACCACGAACTCCCCCGATTACTTGCCAACCTAACCTCACTTTCCCTATCCAGCTAGATACCACCTCCCACCCACGCTGAAACTCAGTTTTTATCTCCCCAATTCACCCCACACAACCCTACTCACCTCCTCGGCTTCCACCCTCACACTCCACTCACACCTTCCACACAAATTCCGTAAAATTCTCTCTCCACCTGTCACTAAACACGTTCTCACTTCCGCCACCAACATGCAAGTCCAGTTTCTTCCAAAATGTATTTATTGTTTTATCCGTCTCAAGTTCGCATCGGCAAACGATAAGTCGCAGGCCGCAGCGTGCCTCGCGAATGCAAAATTTACTGCACTATTTTTCTGCCTATAAACGCCTAGAATGTTCATTTGTTTATCTACTTTGTTCATAAAGTAAACGAACAGTGAGGAATAACAAAATTTTATCTACACAATTCATTGTCAATATAGTTAAAAAATAATAAATGAAATCACAATTTCTTTTTGTCTATAAATATCTGCAGTGTACATTTGTTTTAACGATTTGTATATAAAATAAACAATTAGAGATGATTGGCAACATTTTGCTCTAGAAGATCATTGGACATATAACTTGAACATAATCAGAAGAAAAAACGATTTCTTTTCGTTTAAAAACGCCCGATATGTAAATCTGTTTATGTAATTAGTTCATAAAATAAACAAATATTGATGTACAGCAAAATTTTCTCAGAAACTCTCATTGGTGATAAAATTTCAGCAAGGTCAGATGAAACAACGATTTCTTTTCGCTTAAAAACGCCCAAAATGATTCTTTACTTTTCTTATTCTCTATTCTTTATTTAATTTCTTTATGTATAATTTGTCAATAAAATAAAGAAATAATAATGCATAGCAACATTTTTTCTTTAAGTATCATTGGCAATATGATTTCAGCAAGTTCAAAAGAAAAAATATAGTTCAAGTATGCGCCGAGCGCCTACAAGTAAGGGTTGCTATTAAGACGTAAATGTAAGTCTAAACAGAATCTTAAAACAAAATATTTTCTAACTTTGTGAAAAAAATTTTTGGAAGAAAAATTTTGATTAAAAAACAATTTGATAAAAAAATAAGGCTTTGAAAAAAATGTTGAAAAAAATATTTTGTTGAAAAAAAATTTGTGAAAAAAGTTTGTTGAAAAGAAATTCGTTGAAAAAAAATGTTGGAAAAAAAATGTTTTGAAAAAAAATTGTTGAAAAAAAATTTTCGACAAAAAAATTTGTTTGCAAACCAACTTTATGAAAAAATTTGTTTGCAAACAAATTTTATGAAAAAAGTAACTTTTGGAAAAAAATTCTTGGAAAAACATTTCGGCGCTTGAAAACGCCTACAATGTGCATTTGTTTATATAATTTGTTCATAAAATAAACAAATATTAATGCCTGGCAACATTTTTTCAGAAGACATCATTGGCACTATAATTGCAACAAGATTAGAAGAAAAATTGATTTCGTTTCGCTTAAAAACGCCGCTTAAAAACGTTGTTCGTTGTCACACGATAATTTCCAGATGAGATAGTAAATCTATTTTTCCAAAGGGGCATCAATCTCTCTATGCATCTCACTATGTGTGGATGCCCCTTCAAGCTTTCTAACAGACAGATGATAAGGCTCCCTTCTAGAAATAATTAATTGAAAACAATTCAGAACGATAGAACGAAATTTGAATTGTTTCTAATCGTGTTTCTTAATCGTGTGTGCACGATTGGGAACGATTGAGTGTTGCAAAGTTTCAATCGTTCCCAATCGTTCCCAATCGGGCCAATCGGTAGTAGGATTTCGAGGTTATGAAGTGGCAATTTTATGGCAGCACTTTCGTCTCGCGGGAATTATTTGAAAACGTTTATTTACTTTTTTTCGAGACAACACATTTTAAGCAATATGTTCATGAAAAAAATTGAATAAATGTTTTGTAATAATTTCCGCGAGCTGAGAGTGCTGTTGTCAACAAATTTGCCAATGTGAAGTTTTTTCATCAAATTATTCATTTCATTGTCTATAATTTTGTATAAAAAAACGTGTAATTTATTAAATAAATTACTTAAAGTATTGTAGGTACAGAACAATTAAAATAAACTGAGAGTAAAGCTATTCAGATTCTTTCTAATCTTCTAATATCCTGCGGATATTAGAATT
Organism: Andricus curvator; assembly: GCA_932195095.1. Taxonomy (NCBI): domain Eukaryota; kingdom Metazoa; phylum Arthropoda; class Insecta; order Hymenoptera; family Cynipidae; genus Andricus; species Andricus curvator. Next base: position 60,217 of record CAKNYM010048482.1, read on the forward strand.
TATACTTGTTATTTCGTCACCCACTGTCCCACTATCACTCTCACTTGGAAGATTCATCATTTTAATTTAAAATTCATCTTTTTTGGTGAAACTTCAACTATTTCGTTGAAAATCGATATTTTGCATTTAAAAATTAAACTATTTGTTTGAAAATGTATGTACTTTGTGGAAAATTTGACTTTTTTGTAAAAAAATAATCTTTATGATGAAAATTATATATTGAAAAAAAATGAAAATGTAACTATTATTCCAGTTGAATATTCCATAATTTTAGTTAAAAATTCTTCTCTTTTTATGAACTTTCTTTTTTTGCCTAAAAATTTATTTATTCAGTTAAAGATTCATCATTTCAGTAAAAAAAGTCATCTGTCTGGTTTAAAATTCAACTATTTTAGTTAAACATTTACAATTTTATTTGAAAATTCATCACTTCGTTTGTTTGGTTAAACATTAATTTTTTTAAATTGAAATTTAATTATTGAAGTTTTGGTTGACAATTTATATTTTTTAGTAGAAATTAATTTTTTTGCTTGAAAATTTAACTGTTTCAGTTGAATATTCATTGTTTTAGTTGAAAACTCTTATGCTTGGTTTAAAATTAATTTTTTTTTACTAAAAATGTTACTATTCCATTTTCGGTTAAAAATTATTATTTTTTGGTTCAAAATTCAACTTTTGGTTGAAAATTTGTCTTCTTTAATGAACAATTCAACTATTTTGTTAAAAATTCATGTATTTTGTTGAAAAATTGTACTTTTTGTACAAAATAATTTTTTTTATTTGAAAATTAATCTTCTGGTTTAAAAATTCATCTTTTTGGTTGAAAATTCAAGTATTCCAGTTAAATATTCATAATTTTAGTTGAATTTTTTTTTTCAATTCAACTTTTCAGTTGAAGATTCATAATTTTATTTGAAAATTCATCACTTTGGTTGAAAATTCAACTTTTTTGTTGAAAATCCGTTTTTTTTTTTTGTTTAAAATTAATTTTTTCAACTAAAAGTTTAACTATTTCATTTTGTGTGTGTAAAAAATTGATATTTTTAGTGGAAAATTTAAGTATTTTTTAAAAATTCATTTCTTTTGCAATGTTCTGCTTGTTGTGTTAAAGGATGTTCACAATGAACGCCATGAATTAAAATAAATGTTTGCGTTTTGCGGCAAATATGAATATGTTACTTTTAGTTGACTGGAAAATTGAAAAACTTGTCCGGGAATTTGAAATCGTCCGCCGAATCGCCACCCTTGAAAATGTCTGTGCTTGGGGAAGCAAAACAAGTTGTTGCGATTATTCCTGCATGTATTTAATACAATTTTGAACCATTTCACCTGTAAATACTACAATTTTTAATGTTTAAATTTAAAAATAGCTTAATCTGTAATAGTTTTTGAATAGTTAAATCTCCTAGTCCATTTTTGTCAATTATTGCGAATTTATTTAAATTTTTAATTACATAAAGCCTTCTGAACAATCTAATACTATAAAATAAAAAATTTGAAACCTTTAAAATTCAAAGATTTTAAGATTCGGCATTGCAAACCAAATTATTTGAAATATTCAAAATTGAGTATTTTAAATATTTAAAACTAGAAATTTGCTAGAATTTCAAATCAAACTTATTTATAAATTCAAAATTGTTATGCTGCAAGACATTTAAAAAGATTGGATAAGTTTTTCTTCTAAAAATTAAAAGAATTGAATGAGTTACCTACACTTTATTTAGTCCGAGTTTCAAAATATTGGCGCCATCCTACGTTCTAATGATTCCAATCGTTTTCAATTGGGTATCCATTATTCTGAATCAGAGGTTAAGTTGTCACTACAGCATTTTGATATTGCGATAATTATTTACAAGCGGTTTTTTACGCTTTCAAACGAAAAATGTCAACAATATGAATTTAAAAAGAAGTAAATAAACGTTTTACAATAATATACTCGCTAAATCAAACTACTACTGCCTACTTGATAAAGACACTATATCACTGTCACATCGTTAGATGGCATGATTTTTACGTACCGTTAACCCACATAATTTCGACTCTTCATTCGGTATACCGCCTGAACAAACATTCTATTTTTTGTACTTGAAATTTTTGTCGAATTGTTAAAAATGTAATTTCCAACCTATAAACACGTGCGCGTCATGTGTGTTACAAACGAAAACTGCAGAGGGCGCACTGCAGGCAAGTGCATTTACTCAATTCAACCCGATTGGAAACAATTGACACAATTAGCAACAATTTAAAACGATTCAACTTTTGATCACTCTTAATCGTTATGAATCTGTCAATCAGCAGGTTCTCTCGACAGCCTGCTACACCCTTTTTCCAGCCACGTTATTCGTACATCTCTCGCCACACAGGCTCCATTCTTAGAACAATCCTGTTGTTTAGGACAGGTGTAAAGATCTTATACAGTGTGTTCAAACAAGTTATTGGCCTGTAATTATGTGGGTTGGACAAGTTGCCTTTTTTCGGTAGGAGTATAGTGCGTCCTAACACCAGCCACTGCAGAATGGGCGCTTCCGACTTTAAATATGAGGTGAATATGCGGGCCAAATGTTGGTGTGTAGAAGTAAACTTCTTCCACCAAAAGTTCTTGATACAATCTGCTCCAGCAACGGAAAAGTTCTTCATGCCTCTAAGTGCTTTTCTCACCTCTTCGGCAGTGATTGATGGACATTCCTCCTCAGATTTTATGAGCTTGTCACAAAACGCCTTGAAGCGGATGATATTATCAGTATCTTCTTCCAACTCCAGTGTTTTCGGGGTGTTGTATACCTCTCTCTAAAAAGTCTCTACCTCCTTGGACTTGGGTGGATTTTTTTACAGAAACAGGGTCATCACTGAGGAGGCGCGATGGGTCAGCGAGAAACTGTTGATTCTCCCTGATCCATCTCTCCCTCTTCTGTATTCTCCTCTTTGCGTCAGATAACACCTGTATTTTGTCAGCAATATGCTGCGTGATTTTCAGCAGCTTTGACTTGTTCAGTGTGTGATTGAAGATCCTCAGTTCTTGGGAGAACTTTCGAACCCTTTCCGTGAACGGTCTACCAGATGTTATGTAGTCAATCATACACTGAATACGAGACGCATTCTGTCTTGCCCATCCAATCTTCTTGTTCAGTTGATGCAAGCGTCTTTTGGTCTTTTGATCCATCATCGGTTTTAGCCTTCGATTTGAATCAGCCAATGCTCTCGCAGCACCATACACTGAACAATTGATGGTCCTGAGGTCGGATTTCTCCGAAATATCCTCACGAAGGGAGGCATCCATTTCAACCAGATCTTGGGGCTTAGGAGGAACCTGCATGTCAATGTTCCTCTTTGTCCTGAAATTGCTATCATCTCTCAGAAAGTGTTTGCTTTGTAGGCACGTTGATTTCGCAAAGACTGATGCGAAACGTGCTGAAGCTCTGGGTGTTTCTGGCACCACAGAGTGTGCATACGCGCCATAAATCCTCTGTGAGCAGGAATAATGCTGGCATCGTAGCAATATAGCAAGTCGCAAGTCATTCTTGAGTTGATTCGTCCACTCAATGTAGACGTTTCGATCGTATTGAACCGCATCTACAACTTTTGGGTGGTTTGGTGGTGTTATTGTTGTTCCCACCAGCAGCTAGGGAAAGGGTTCGTCCATCCTTGTAGAGCCCCGCATGCTGGGATAAGGCTGCATACGAGTACTCTAAAAGGTCGCCCGGTATCCCAGAGTCACCGTTCAAGACACCTCGGTCAGGTGCCATTCAGCTTTTGGCACGGTTGTTACGCCTCCGCTTAGGGGTTATTCCTTCGGAACCACCCCTGGACTGCTTATTAATTATTGTAACCATATTCAGCAGAAACCCTTGGTACAGGGACCCTCTATTCGCAACCCGAGGACACGTTCGGTGGCTTTGTCCTAGGCCCTTCGGTTTTATTCCAGAGGAATCGGAACGGAAACCATATATATATATATATATATATAT
>CAKNYM010048482.1:64581-89729 GCA_932195095.1 Andricus curvator
CGCACTCGAGGCCTGACATAGTTCTCCTTGACTTCGAGAAACGAACCATGTTCGTTATCGAATTTTCGGCACCAGCTGACAAAAACGTCACAGCCAAGGAGAAAGAAAAGAAAGAGAGGTATAAAGACCTTATAAGGGAGTTGCGACGGTTATACCCGGAATATTCTGTTAAGCTAATCGTCTTGATCATCGGCGCTCTTGGAGGTGCCAAGGTTTCACTGGTTAATAGCCTGAAAAGCATCCCTGCGTGTCAACAAAATGCTGAGACACTTGCGGGGAAAATGCAGAAGGCGGTCGTCCTTGGGTCGCTCCATGTCCTCAGGGTGCACGAGACTTTTGCCGGATCATCGCATTGAGTTCGTCGCAGACTGTAACCACCTATCTCACGGTCGTGAGACGTGGTTACAGCTGAAATGTTACCGCGATTTCGCTGGGAGCGGGTGCAATTTTTCCGATTAGCACCCGCTCCCGGCGAAATCCTGCGGTTGTCCTTATGACAAACTTTTAAATATATATATGTGTGTGTGGTGTAGTCCTAAAAATGTAGGTGGCCCAGCGCTCCCCCTCCCCCCATTTTCCAGGATTGCAAAGAGGTATAGTCAAGAAAGTTGATACGACTTTTATGATTTGATTAAAACTTGGTTATAAATTTTACACACACACACACACACACACACACACACACACACACGCACACGCGCGCGCGCGCGTGAAAAAGCGCTTGACAAGGTGGATAGCAGTAAACTTTGGGAAGTCCTGAAAGAGTACGGAGTCAATGGATGGGTCCTACACTGAAAGAAATAGTTTAAGCGTAGAGGGAAGATAGGTATAGAGGCGACAATGCAGCGGGCAGCTTGAAGTACGCTAAGGGGAGCGAGACGACAGGGGAAGGCTCAGTTAGGTTTAGTTTGGGAACCAGCAACGCGTGGCGCTAGTGCCACGAACCAGTGCTTTATGCTTAACGTGTGTCAGTGGGGTAGGTGAAGAGAGTGTGCCATGTACATGAGTCGAACTGCAAAAAATTTAGAACCCTTATACCTGGACTGGTCTTTCCGAACTATATTCTGGATATTCACTTTCTTCCAATATTTTCGTGAATGGAAATATCCACCGATGCGTTTTTCATTTGAAACTTTGTATTTTAATATTTTAAGTTAAAATTGAAAAACAAAAGAGTTTTCTTTCAATGACCCCATTAGAAATTTTTTTATTCGCTTAGACGAATAATTCTTTTCTTAGAATGATTAATTACAATAGTCATTATTATTACAATATGTGAGCATTTATTGAATATTATTTACTTTTAAATTGTAACCATAATAAACACGTGAACTTATTAATCAATACACTAATAAAAATGTACAAATAATGTCCTTCGCATACAATAATTATTTTCTTAGAATTATAATAAAATTTATGGGCATTTTTTGCATTATTTGATTTTGTACTTATACATTCTCTACTCTCATACTTATCTTTCTGCACTCGTGGAAAAAATCTGAATAATGTAGGTACAACTTCAAAAAGAAACTTATAAATAAGAAAACATTTTATCGTTATCGTATGTAAAGTTGAGCTCTCGGATCCAATAACTCACCCGACTCTCGTACTATTTTACAAAGTACATATTTCAATCAATTTTGAATGAATTTATCTCAAATATTCCAGACATTTTCTTTGAACTACATAGAACAACTTTCTCGCTGGAAGTTGTTTTAGATTTGAAGTGGCCTCGATACTTTTTGTCTCCGAAAGTTGAAAAATGCGGTTACAGATCGGCCTTAATTTGCAATTGGATATTATTAAACAAAAGGTCATTTTAAACTTTTTATTATTTTGTAGGCATTCGCTGAGTATACTTTGTATGTGTCCTTACTTTCAAAGAGTTTCAATAAAATTTGTACGAGTCGTGATGATTTATGTTTTAATTGCTTATTGAATATTAGGAAAAAAAATTTCTTTTCAGTTTTTAATTTTTATTCTTAAAACTAATTTTAAGACATAAAAATTCTAAATATGCCTTGTTAAAATATAGAAGCCTACATCTAGAAAATTAATTTTGTAAATTTGAAAATTCCCATTCCTTGAGACCCGGGGCAACGCTTTTAGCGTTTTCGAGCGTCCGGCGAGTTTAAATTCGAGAGCTCAAGTGCAGAAATTGTTTCAATGAAACACTTAAAAAAAAAAATCAAAATTGCGATTCTAACTCAAAATTTAAAAATATTAAAAGTATAACAATAACAAAATCCTATAATATTAAATGACGAACTAATAAACAAGAAATACATTTCTTCTCTTGCTTCTTCAGTAAAATATGATATACAATATCCTTGAGGGTTTCAACTTTTAATATTATTTGTATAATTTGGACGTATTTATTCGACAAAATTGATATTTATTAATCCACACGTAGAAAGAAGAATATTCTCCAGCAGTATGGGCTCTTGCAATTCTAACATTGTTAATGTAGGGAAAAATCAGACAGAGTATTATGCCCCATTACGGGAATTTTCCGATAAATAATTTTTTTGACGTAATTAATTTCTTCACGTAATTTATACACGGCTCCTGAGTACAAAAATATATATTTTTACCAAAACAACAAACAATCATATTTCCTATACTTTTACCAATACGGTAACAAATGTTTCAATTGTTATGTAAAAAATGGTTGCTTTGTCCAAATTTTTCATTTAAAAAAAGTTCAGTACTGAAAATGGAGAGAGTATTCTTATTTCTTAAGACTACAAGACATAACGATCTGCTTTATAAATATTTGATTGTTTCCATAGAATTTATACGTGAAAAGTATTGAAAATAACGCACATTCCATTTTCACACCTGCAAAGTTCTGAAATTGTTACAGAGATTTATATGTAAGGAAAATTCATTAACAACCCTACCGTTTATGTTGTAATCCAAAATTTACTATTGCAGAGTGGCAAGGAAGGTTTGAAGCACCCTACATATAGAAAGGCAAATTGCAGTGGATCAACATTACCACTAAAAACAATAACTTTCCGTCTAAAAAACTCTCGTCATATTAGTCCAGGCATCTTGTAATTTTTCACCGCGTTCGTTTTCTATAGCGTTTCACTGAGAATTTCAATGGGATGGGAATTTCAACTTTTCCAAACATGACTACGATGCTTCCCGAAAATATTTTTGAACAATTTTCCAAAAACAGTGTTTTCGTAGACTGCTTTCGTAAACTTTAGAAAATTCTGAAAAAGTTAAAAAAAAATTAGAAAATTCTTTCAAGAATAGGCGCAGAGTTGTATGTCTTCAAAGAACCCCGATTTTTTTCAAAAAGGAGGCTAAAAACCCAATTCTGAAGTTAATATTTGTACTTTAGAACCTGTCAATTTTACGAAAAAATATTCTCCATTCTAATTAAAGTGTACGCAATTTCGAGTAATTCTAAAAACAACAATGACCGAACCTCAAAGTGTCATAAGTTATGGCCTCCCAAACTTGACTACTTTTGACGTATTCTTCAGAGCAAATTACTCGTGTTTAGTTTGTTGAAAATAATTCTTTTGTGGGTAAATCTATGTTAATGATGACAGAGAAAAAAATTTCATGTAGAAAATTATGTGTAAATGTAAAAAAAACCATCTTCCAGCCTTCATAGGTCAAGAGTTAGGACTCTTAAAAAAAAAACACATTTTTTGCTATTTTTAACCAGAAAAAGTTTTATAAATAGCTCGTTCGGCAAATATCCTACGGAAAACGGCAACGCCATTAATAACATAAGTAACAAACCGTTCAAGTTGAAAATAAATTTTTTCGTACAAGATGCCTGGACTATATTCAAACTTTTACATATGACGGAATTTTTTTAAACGTTGTTTATTTCAGGCATCTTCTGCATTTTCCTGCTGTCTTTTGCCTCTTTTCTATTTTTTAGGAGCGTCAATAAACGCAGGTAAAAACGTCCAAATAGATCCTGATAGTCCAGCGGTTGAAAATTAAAGTTCTACATATTTTTGTTATTTCTTTCCCCAGAAAGCATTTATATCTCATATAGTTATGAAATTTCAACATTATTTATAACTAAATTTTTTGTACATATATTAATAAATACTATATTCGTACAAATTTCTACAAACGAAAAGTTTTGTGTTATGACTGAGTACAAGTTTTTTAAAAATATAAGTGATTGCAATGTCGTACTGGAAAGATTATAAACTAATATTATCATGGAAAAAATGTTAAAAAATATGATTACCATCAACTTAAAAGAATAATTCAATGAAAAACATAATATCTACATTTTTCCATGAAAATAAGGGATCTATTCGCCATAAATATGCAAAGACATATTTTTGTAGCAAATGAAATAAGGCGAAAATTAATAATAATCAATTATAAATTAAAATATTTATAAGGGGTATATAAAAGAAAAAAGAATTCCGAATCTCAATTTGCAGACTCGATTTTTCTGTTCCCTTTGGGTTATAAATGAACCACGTGAAAAGAGACATGAATCAGATAATATTTAGAGGTCGCTTATAGTAAATTTGTCTGGTTTTACACAAAGATTCATCTTTTTTAAAACAGCTGATCATACTGGCAAATGATGAAGAATGTAAAAGATGCGGCTTATTAAAAAGAGTATTTTTGGATCATCAGTCTCTTCATAAATTATGCATACTTGAAGACCTCTCCATAAGCGGGATAGATAATTCACACTACGTTAAAACAATTTCCTTCGCATATCTCCCTAAGAATGCATAATTATAAAAATAATTACGATAAAAAATCATTTTAATGAGTCACGTCTTTTATATTCTGTATATAATTTTGCGTAATGACCTGCCTTTTTCGAGAAAAATCAATTTTTCTGTAAAAACAAACCAATTTATTTCTCCTTCCACGTGGTTCATTTTTAACCCACAAGAAACTAAAAAATCGAAAATGCACGTTGAAATTCGGGCTTGCTTTTGTTTAAGCACACCTAATATTCATATGCTGTTAAGTTATAAATAAACAAACGCTTTTTGCTACGTCCAGGAAAGTATTATGCTCCCAGTGGACAAAAAAATTAAGGATGTCCTAGAGAAGTCTTCGGGACATCCTTAAGATGTATTTTGGAACATGTCTTTTGGACATCCGGGGGATGCTCTTAAGACGTCTAATGTCAGTACAAAAGATGTCCCGAGAACGTCCTATGTTTTTAAGACGTCTTTAGGACATCTTTACGACATTGGACGTATTAGAGACTTTGATTGGACTGGCATTGGACGTCCTAGGGATGTCCCAAGGACTTTCTAGGGATGATCATGGTTTTGTGCCCTCTAAGCTATTAGTGATATATTATCACACAATCTTCAGAATGAATACTCATAGTTATTATTAGAAACTGTTCAAAATATTATCAAACATTCTCTGTAAAAACCAGAGGTCTTTTTTTAAATATGATAACTTCATGCTGTTATTATTTTCAATGTAGAAAAACGACTCTGGAATCCCACGAGCGGTTTCATTTTAGTATGACTCAAGACAGGTTTTTTAGTCGTATTTCAATACCTGGAAATAGCTCTGAAATAATAGTATTTTTACAGTGTTAACAAGAATGTTGATTTTCAGTGAATTTCAGACCTACTAAAAAAATCTTGTAACTGACTAAATTTTCATGTGAAAAATTCAAAAACTTGGCAGAGTACAATTTAATTTGCACAATTCATTGAATTTGCGAAATCGAAGATAGTGAACTAAGTCCAAAATAAAATTGGATTGAAAAATAGCACTGTAAAAGTATAAGAAACTTATTTTTGTGAAAGTATATTTAACAAATTACAATTTGACAGCTCATAGTCACCAAGAAACTTTATCTACGTTTCTGTAATGGAGAAAGACTTGCAATTCCGATAATTTTTTTAGAACCAAGAAGTTTCAGTTTGCTTCTTTTAATTAATATACGTCCTGCTTTCTAAATTTTATATCTACATTTTTCAATCCTCTATTTTTCCAATCAAAAAAATCAAATGATCTAGAAAAGAGGGGGATTACTATACTGACTCAGAATTAAATAAGTATAAAACGCTACCCTAGGGAAATTCTGAATGATTATTTTCATTTATTTCTTTTAACTGAGATAATTAATACACTATTCTATACATTTGAAAATTCATTTTTAATGAAATGCATATTTGGCAAATATTCAAAATCGACGAGATTTAGCAGCAGTTCTTGGTTACGGTGAAAACCTGGCAAGTAATAATTTCTTTCACTTCTCACGCTTATCCTGTCTTCTGACTCACATATACCACACACATTCTTGGCTCATGCCACTCACACACATTAAGCATACTTTCTATCGGTGAAGCACTGGTTCCGTCCCTCCTACCCTCCTATCCGTTTACTGGTTCGGGATACTAGCGCCTCGCATCGCTGGTTCCCGAACTAAGCCTACTCCTGACGTCTCATTCCCCGCACCCATCTTCTAAGCTTGGTGGGCATTGTCGCCTCTATACCTATCTTCCCTCTACGGTTTAAGGTTAGTAGCAATCCGAGTTTGCTTGAAAATTTCTAACTAAATTAGAAAGAAAATTGTGCTGTCTCAGCCATACGAATTTGAGCATTATCACCTACGAATAAGAAAATCATCAAGCCTAATATGGCAAGAAAAGTTTGTTTAATTAAAACGATAGTTGAGAAAAGTTTCGAATAACCAATATGATTAATATTTCTAAATATTAAAATGCAGGTACAAGCATTCTATGCCTCGGTCTGACGGCCGTATTGAACATCTAATTTTATCAACTATCTATTTGAACCAGCACTGCTTTAAAGTGTTGCATTGGGCATTTGGCTGGTTGCTTGATTCAGCCAAACCAATCGATCAGGATCATGCCAATCGATGTTTTGTACCGTGTTTTTTTTATTGTCAACCGGTGAAGTGCGCGTTGATGCGGCTTGAGTCGCTCTGTCTTCAGGTTTCTGATTTTTATTAGTTTTATGCATTTTAATTCTAATTATGGATGACTTCGTGCAAAATAAATTACAAGAATGGAATCTGGCGAAATTTATACCCGAGTTTGATGGTAAGTGTTATTAATTATGTGTCAAAAATATGTTTTATTGCATGCAATTTTCAAACATAACCTCACGTTTAGTAAAGTTCGAAGCAAAACGTAAACAGATAGTGTAGATTATTATTTTCGTAATATTTTATAGCGAATGAAGTGAGTGAAGAGGCTTTTTAATGCCTCACTCCAAAATTAATTCAAGAGTTATTTATGAATAAGGCTGGGCCAATAGCCGTTTTCACTAACAAGTGGCAAAAGTGGAAGTCCTCCCTACTTGAAAAATAAAATGACACTCTTGCTCTTAAGCCTTCAGAAACGTTACCAAATGTAAGAATATATTTTGTACCTTTTGAATCGAATTACCTTTTGTCAATATAAATATTGACCTTCATTTTAAGGCTTCACGGACTTCCCCTTAACTATCATTAAAAACAATTTTATTCCCCTGACCGAATGCATTTCAAATCAGGCAGGTTTCACACTTTCAGTAGCATAATCTTTGAGTGACAAAATATGTTGTGTTTTTAGAGGACATTAGGCGACACGTATTTTTTTGATTTAGGAAAAAAATGTTTCATAAGATGACGAGTATTTAAATTTGTACGTTTATTCAAAAAGAAATACACGAATTTTTTTTTAATTACAAAGTTTTTTATCTAATCCAGATTTTTCAATTTTCTTTCCAGATTCTTTTGATTTTCATCGTTCTCTTCCAAACTCCATCGAAAAATTTATGAAAATTTAAAAATTGAGAATGTGATGACGATTTCGTGATGATGATGACCTTGAAAATGTACAAAATGTACAAGTTGGATACAGATTTCTTCTTAAATCATTGAAAGAGATTCTTCAAAGAATCTCACTTAAAGAGTATTCTTTAAAAGAATATGAGCAACGAAGGCTTTGATCTCTATAAGTCTAGACTAGTGAAAAGTTAGCCACTAATTTGCTTTACTGAACATTTCAACTAATTATTAGTCAGTATAGAAATCCATACTAAGGTGCAAATAAGTGGTTTCTTTTCAGTAATTCAGATTAGAAGAGAATTGTGAAAAATTCTATTGTATAAATGATGTGTTTCTTCCAACGTTAATTTTAAGATTTATTTCATTGTACATGTAATGGGTATTTTTAAAAACTTTTGAAAAATACTAGTTTCCACTTCCATGTTTGTGTTATTCTATAAACAATTGCTAAATAAACTTTGTGTTTAAAATATATTTGCCTTTTATTTTTGTATCTTAAGAATAATATTTGAATTTTGTGTGTGCAATACGTCAGGATTTTTAGGTACTTTCGTTATTATTAATATTATGAGACTATAATTTCATTGGAAGCTATTTTTCACAGATATATAATATAATTAATGAATTAAGATAAATTCAATTTTTTAACCCAAAAGTGAATTTCTTTCAATCAATATGTTATATTATTATTTAAAAATTAATATTATATCTATGAAAAATACTTCCCAACGAAATTATAGTTTTATATTTTTATTAATAACAAAAGTACCAAAAAATCTAATTTTTAAATAATTTTTAAGTGCACTGCAGTATGGAGGATGCATGACCCTCATTAGCATTGTATATCAGACATGCATAACATTAGACCATCCGAACGGTATGCTTAGATCTCCTCAACGGGAGGAGCAGCTCAGACAGTCCTGCGTATGGTTGATTTAGCCCAACCAAATTCTGTCTGACGCAGCCGTACAAATTCGTTCTACTACAGCCATCTTATGTTTAGAAATATCTATTGAAACAAATGACTCAAGCAGTAATATTGCTTCAGCAATTATAGTATGCAATACATTATGGTTGGTATAACCAGAATTATGCGTGTATCGTCGAATTATTTCTTTCAGTGTACACGCAATAAAAACAATATATGCTGATAGCAAAGCGAGTATAAGGGTTAATGGGAAACTAAGTGACTGGTTCGATATTATGGAAGGTGTCTAGTTAGACAAGGATGCGTTATGTCCTCATGGCTATTTATTATATTCATGGACAAGTGTCTAAGTATGGCCTTCTTCGACGAAGAAGGTGTGGGTCTCGAGACAGTGAGGGTACATGGTTTTGCGTTCGCAGATGATAAGGTTGTTATGGCAGATTCAATCGAAAACTTGCAAAGAATGTTGAACAAACTGAATACAAGCATGAAGAACATGGGCCTGAAAATGAACGTAAATAAAACAAAAATTATGGTATTTGAGGGAAAGTGTGAGAAAACAATGTGCAACATTGTCCTAAATAAGAGAATATAACAAATTGATAAGTACGTATATCTTGGTAGCCTATTCACTAGTGACGGAAAGATAGATGCGGGGATAAACGAGGGTAAGACGGTTATCGGCAGAGCAGGGCCCAATATCAGAAGTAAAAATATATCAAGCAAAGTTGGCAATACATAATTCTATATTTATACCGACTGTGCTGTACGGTAGCGAGACCAGGACCTATCAAGAAAAGGATAAGAGTAAAATTAGGGCGATTAACATGAGATTCCTGTGCATGATATGAGGCAAAACACTGACGGACAAAGTGGGTAATGAGATAATCCTCAAACCATGTGGTGTAGAGGAGACACTAGTTGACATATATGAAAGAAATTCTTTCAAATGGTTTGGGCATGTTGAGAGAATGAAAGATGAACGACTAACAAAACAAGTTTATCAAGGTAAAGTAAATGGCAGTGTGCCTAGAGGCAGACCGCGGAAAGAATGGTTATAATGTGCAAATGAGATACTAATTCGAAGAGACATAAGAAGTCATAGAAACAAAAGAGCTTGCATGAAAAAATACATGGACGTGAAGAGTGTCAGAGGAGTGAATGAAGCCTGAAACAAACGATCTTGGATACTAATGGGCCCAAGTGCGGAGCTTCACATGATGACTTTGTGAGGCTCTTCACTTGGGGTGATCACTAGAGAGGTTGATCAGTAACCTGGGTCGGAACAGTGTTTCGGAACGAACGTGTTATTTGGATAAATAACACGGGAATTCTAGATCAATCTAAAAATCTATACCCCCTCCCCCACATTACTCCCTTCCTCACCGAGTGAGTCACGCTTCCCCCGAAAGGGACATGACTTAATGGTATAATAATAATTTACTTTTCCATTGCTTCCAAACAGCACATAACTAAAAGAAGGTTCTTTCCTCTTTCCGAGAATAAATTCAACAACTGATATCCTTTCATATTTTATTTTTTAAATTATTTGATAATGATTTTTATAAGGATAGCAATGCATTTGTCATACCCAGTATTCGCGATAGCAGACGATAAGTGTATCTTTTCTCAACAGCAGTGGGACTCCGGGGCCGTTTCGAAGTCGAAAATCAAACGGAACTCTCTTTCCATCTCCACACGTTAGAAAAAGAGGTCCGTTCGACTTTCGGCATGGTCCCGGAGTACGACTGTAGGTAGTGATTGTGAAATAACCTAATTCCGCCATATTGCAGGAGGATTATTAGTGAAATAAAGCTGTAGTAATGTATTATCGAGGAGAACTTAAAATAGTAAGCATAATAGTAATAGTATCCAAAAAGTCTATGTATATTAAAAATGCGAAACATTTATTGCAACCATTAAAGGCAAAAAATTAAAAAGTATGCACAAAATTATTTTTCTGTAAACAAAAAAATGGTGTAAAATTGTGAAGATAAATAATTGATTTTATAATTAAAAACTTAATTTAAATAATATTAAAATATTAAATAATATATAAATATAAATAATATATAAATATAATAATATATTAAATAATATTAAAATTATAATATTATATAAAAAGAGCAAAAAAATAAATAAAACGAAAGTTAAAAAATTAGTAATATTAATACGATGTCAATAACATTACGCAAATAATATTATGCAATTCATGGATAGGAACCTTACATTAATGTTTAATAAATTTTAACATATGGAAAATATAAGATATAAATATATATCTAAGATAAAAATATATAAAAAGAACTTTAGAATAGGATCAAATCCTCTTCCCTTCATTGTAAAAAAGCAGTTTTTAATCTATTTTATCAAGTCTTCCAATTGTTCAGACAAAACGATTTTCTGCAGATGGAAAAAAAATAAATGGATAAAATTATAATTATAATACTACGAATGGAGATATTCAAGTATCTATTACGGTTGTAAAATAAATATAACGGAAAAAATACTGGAATAATCAAATAAATTTTATTGTAATGAAACGTATAATACAATATTACAAGCATCAAATGCTTCTATAAAAGTTTTATTTGTACGTGCATTTGATGCTTGAAATATTATATCATACGGTTCATTACAATAAAGTTTATTTATTTCTTTCAGTATTTTTTTTTTCGTTATATTTATTGTACAGCCTTAATGTACACATCATTATTCCCATTTGTAGTATATAATTATGATTTCATCCATTTCTATTCTCCCGCAGCAGAATATCGTTTTGCCTTTTTCACATTGCAGTAAAGAGAATTTTATCCTATAATAAACTTCCCTTTTATATATGTATTTTCATCTTAGATAGCCGCTAGAGGGACGAACGCGTCGTTTGAAATCTTTACCGTGCGTACGCCTAAACTCTCATTATAAATGACTGATGTAATAGACATCAATCTTTCGTAGATGATTTTCAACTATTAATTTGTTAATTGCAATTCATAATGATTGAGTGTAATTAACAAAGCATATTAATTCAAGATTAAGGTATTTGTTCATTACAAAAAAAAAATAAAAATAAAAATGTAATAAGCAGGAAAATTTATTAAATTTAGGACCTACAAAATTACATTATTGCTGCAGCAATTGAATTCATGCATAAATATACCTAATTTGGCAGTAATTGAAGCGTATCGGCTCAAAGAACATTGTATAAACAGAAATTTTGACTCACTGGAATCTATGTTCATAAGGGGGGGTTCTTATTTATACTTGGTGGATTTTTTTTGTAGATTTTCTCTGCTCTCATAAGAATTAATCATAAATTTTGAGGGTGAATGACTTTAAGCCACTCTTATGGGCCCCCAAAGAAAACCCCATAAGTGACAAATTTGAATTTTACGAATATTACGGTTTATTAGCGCTTTTTAAAAGTTTTTTTTAATCGGTATCATTAGTCGATAATTTAAGAATACTCAGCAATCTGTTAACTAATTTTCAATTGTTTAAACAATTTTAAGTTGTTTAAACATTTGTTTTTCAGGTAAGTGGCGGAATGAACGTATTTTCTAGACGTTATGAGTTCTTCAATCATTGATAACAATAAAATAATTTGTTTAAATAATTTTAGAATTATTTTAATAATACGAGTTTGCTCAAGTATATAGTTTACTTAAAAAAAGCAGGAGAAACACTTTATATCACCAAATTTTCAACAGATTTTAATATTTTTAAGTACTAATTAATTTTCTAAGAATACTTGTAAGTGTTCAAACAAATTTAAATTGTTTAAGCAAATCATGTTATGGTTATAATTGATTAAATAACTCATAACGTCTAGAAAATGAATGTGTATTCTTAAATGACCGATTAATGAATAATGATTTAAAAAATCTGCCCGCCCCGCGGGCACATTCTCATCGCGCGCTTCGCAAGTTTGAGCGCGCCTGTTGGATCTCGCGCTTCGCGCTCGATCATGTATTCACCTCGCGCTACGCGCTCGGGCCTATTTACATCGCGCTTTACGCTCGGTTCCTCTAGATTTTTGAACTTCGTGTTCGACTTCGATGAAAAGAAAAAATTTGTTTGCAAATATTATAAAAGTATCAAATCCTCTACATATTAAGTGATTGTTAAATTTGTTTTTATTTTAGACTGAAAAGGAACTTTATTTACTCAAGGTTCTATCGACCTTAAGGAACACATTCTCATTCAGACACTTGCGCTTCGCGCTCGATATTTGATTTGAAAATCATTTGAACCTTACGTTCCACGCTCGGTTATGTGCACCGTATGATAGAAACAAAAAAGTTTGAGCGCACTTACGGCAATTTGTGCTTCGTGTTATATGTTCTTCATATACAAATGACTAAATTTGTATTTGATTTCAAATGAAAAATAATGATATAATTTAAGCGACAGATTTTATTAGTTAAAATTTTATTTTAGCTTGTGCCATTTTTCAAAAAAGTTAATTTTTTCATTTTGAATATATTCTTACAACAAAAATTGATAACAAGTTTGTAAATCTTTTTTGAATGCACAATTTTTGTTCATTCATCTGTTTTCGTAACTTGCATTGTTTTTTCAAAAATTGATTTTTTTACTGTCAATGTCATTTTCACGAATAAAACAAAAACTACGCATTCTATCGAAACATGATTCACAACAAATTTGTACCTCTTCTTTGGATGAACAAATTTTGTTTCTGTCATTTTTTTTGTAGCTCGTGTTATTCGTCTAAAAATTTAATTTTTCTATTTTCAATGCTGTCTTTTACGAATAAAACAAAAACTACGCGTCATATCAAAAAGTGAATAACAAATTTGTAGATCTTTTTTAGGTACACAATTTTGATGGAATCATCTTTTGTCTTATCTTGCATAGTTTGACAGCAAAATGAATTTTTGATTTTTGATTATTTTCTTGTGCGATCAAAAATTTGAATTTTTGATTTTTCAAGAAATTCAAAAAGTTATGAAAATATTATAGGGTGTTCAAAAAGCAACGTTTTTCTCTTCTTGACTTTTTTTCATATCATGCGTTTTTCGGCTTAAAATGTTCATTTTCGTTTGTTTTTTGGAATTTTGAAAATACACCGGTAATTTTTTTGTTATCAGGAAAAGTCATAAGGATATTTTGTTCGTCATTTTGCGTACTACTAATAACCGTACATAGAATTTTCAAATCTTCAAAAAAAGTGGTCTCAAAAATTTTCAAAATGTGCTCACTTTTTGAATTTTCATCCAAAATAGCTGGTTAACGAACTCATTCTTTCTTTGTAGGCCATAAAAAAGTGTGCCAAAGCACAATCCAATCTGATCAATCTTTCTACAGTTATCGTGCCTAAACGAAACTACAGACAGACATACATACAGACACCTTCGTAAAAATCGTTTTTTCTGACTCAGGAGGTCTCAAAACGTGGAAATTTGATGAAAACCGACTATGTCCAATTTTACATAAAACAAAGACCTTCTCATTAGAATGAGAATGTAAAAAGAACTTTTAAAAAGTGTGAGGGATCTCGCAAATTAAGGGAAGGATAAGGAATTGGAACGTCGAGAAGTGGGTGAAGTCATTGATTTGGAGTCAGGTACATAAAAAAAAGGTTTATTAACCAACTTACAGGAAATCTGGTAAGTTGTTAGTAAATCCGAACCGGGCGGCAAAGCCAAGAGCGGGCGAGCGATGGTGTAGGATTCGGGCGATGAAGCCAAGATCCTGGAGAGTAGCGGTCGGTGTTGTCTCGGACGTGATGTCGTCGAGGATGAGGCAGTGTCGTTGGTGATAAACTCACGGAGAATTTAAGGGGTACCGGGTTGCGGTGCAGGTAGCACAAGACTGACTATCGAGGACCAGGATTTGGGTATTTGAACCAGGAAGTTAGTCCTCTCCCCACTCCTGGTTCTAAGCCTGCAGGGTCGTACATTACCGGGGTGCTTGTAACTTCGTTACAAAAGCATTAATAAACCTCAATATTAAGTAAAATTCAAATTTGTCACTAATGGGCTTTTCTTTGGGGACCCATACTGCCATCCAATGTAAAAATATACGTGACTTTGCGGTTTAGGGTTATTCTCTTAAACCTGGCAATGGTAAAGTCGACCTAAGAGACAATGTGACTTAAGTAGCATCTTTTTACTTTGGACAGCAGCATAAGAGTGACTTAAAGTCATCCACCCTCAAAATTTATGATTGATTTTTATTCTCTGACAAATTCGGAAACATGGAATTATTTGTAATATATCATCGCGTTTACGGGGGTTGAGAGCAAAGAAATATCAAAAGTAAAAAATAAGGGCCATCCTAATGTTTATAATATTCGTTTATTCGGAAATTCGTGCGAGGTACATAACGCTAAAAATAATAAAGTTTGATTTGGTATTTAAATACTGGGTTATGAATTACTAATTATTGCAACTCTAAGAAGAAAGAGAAGCCATTTTAAATTATTAAATTAAAATGCTGGAAATTTAAAGATAAGACTTTTGTATCTTACGATAAAAGTAAGTTTGAGTCAGCGAGTCAAAATCTCTGTTCATACAACGTTCTTTGAGCCGATGCTTGAATTAAAATTATTCTTTGATTTCATTTTGAAGCACTATATTAATTTAAAAAAATATGTTTCACAATTATTATTTAATATTTTAATAATTTTGAATTCCAATATTAGGTAATTTTTATGTAAAGTAGATCGTAGGCTCAAACGAACCAAACGAAAACTTAAAAGTCAGATGGTGTTAATATTATTTACCAATTTTTTATTTAAAATTTGTAGTTTGGGACAGGGGCATGACAAAACATTTTGCGACCTTTTTTTTTTACGTCCAGAAAGTAATGTTACAAGGCCTCTGTAGACCGTGGGGAATTTTTGTTGTTGAAAGATGGTGCACCTGACTTGTAAAGGGGTTCCTCATGAACAGAACAAGAAGCGCGGCAGGTCAATCAGTCGCAAAATGGCGTCAAGGTCTCTATTTCCATCAAGCTGCTCAGCCGTTCGCTCCGCCTCGAGGCGGTCGCGAATTTTTTGCTCGTGCTGAAAGTGAAGGTGAAAGCTTTCTCGACTATATTGTGACCAGAATAAAACGTGATTGTGTCACTGTCCCTGAGTCGAAAATGCAGGCATGACAGTGGCGTCACAGCCATTCACCATCAGCCAAAAAATTTAAAATGACCTTTTCAGAGCGAAAAATCATGGCATCCGTCTTTTGGGAGCGTAAGGGGGTTCTGCTGGTGGTTTTCATGCCCAAAGAAAAGATATATCTTTGCCCAATAACGCTGAGGTATATTGTGAGACCCTAAAGAAGTTGAAAAAGAAGATTAAAGACACATGCAGGGGAATGTTGACACGAGGTGTGTCACTGCTTAATAACAACGCCCGACCCCATACCGCCCTCCGGATCTGGTGCCATCTGACTATCATCTTTTCACTAAATTGAAAGATTTTTTGGGTGGACAGCGTTTCTCAAACTACGAAGAGGCCAAGCAGACGGTGGAAAAGTGTCTTCGGGAGGTGGAGCAGGAGGTGTATGACACAGGCATACAAAAGATGGTGCCCAGACTTCAAAAGTCCATGGACCTCGGCCGTGACTACGTGGCAAAATAATTGCATATATGTGTGACGTCTCCTGTGAATTACATTAAATATTAGCGTTTTTCGAATTTTTATATATGTTGTAACCTTACTTTCTGGACGGCCCTCGTACTTTGCTGAGATAATTTTAGAAAAAATGTATATTATTCAAAGGAAAAGTGTCAAATAACTAAAACTTACAGCGGTCAACTTTTTGGCCGTCGCCCATATATATTAATCTATTTATAGAAAATTCATGATTACCTATTTCATATATTTAAAAAAAAATTTGTCGCGGCAGAAAAAAATATTTATAATTTATAGTTTCCAACAGGGACCCGTCCGAAACTTTCGTTTCGTTACGTTATTCAAAAAGTACCGAATCATTTGTTTCCTTTTCGTTACATTTTGACAGATTGGAACGAAATTAAAAACGAAATTTTTATGTTATATTTTACCCGTCTGCTTTTTAATATTTACATAAGATGCACAAGGATTCGAATGAACTATTTTTGCAATTACGCGTAATTAAAAATTTTCGTTACAATTTCCGTGTTTTGAATATTGTAACCTAAATCAAGTGAATTCAGTGTGTTTTGGCAGCATAGAAGCAAAACGAAAATCCCTGGTTTACAACTTCTTTTGTTCCAACTTTTACCGACTTTAACTTAAGTTAAATAAGTTACTGCGATTCTGCAGGAATTTACCTTCATAATGAACACAAGAACATTTAAAAAAAATGTATTTCAGATGTTATTTCAATTTAAAGGGAACATTACAATTTGAACTAATTTTGTAATAGCTTCTTAAAAAATTGACAAAATGACTATATTCTACTGGGCTCATTTGATTCAAAAGATAGATAGCCTTCAACAGCTATTCAAGGAAAAAAATTTTTAACTCAAGAATTTATTAAACTACGAATCCAAAAATCACAAATTTTAATTGCTAAAAAATGGCTGTCCACGTAATAAGTGAAGGTAGTGCATATCAGATTTAGGTACATCATATTCAGTTTCATATATGTGTATCTTAAATTGAATATACTTTCACTTGAAATCCATAAGTGCTCATTAAATTAAAAAAATAAAGATGAATAAAAATGCATTAAAAAGCGAATGCACTATATCGAAATTGCAAACAGATTGAATAAGGAGGGTGGGGGGGGGGGGGGGGGTTACTTGTTCTTGTTAGAATAATATAAATATCTTAAATATTTACGAGCATGAAAATTATTTTTCTTGGGTTGAATGCTTACTTTCTACATGTCGATTGAGAGTATATTTTCCTTTATGGAAATTTCGTCGTGGGTTTAATGCTCAATCTGGCCAGGGCCTGCCTTGATGACCAGGCTAGATCGCCGAGCCTAGCCCAGGCTTGACCCTAGTTTATTATCCATTCCGCGCCATTTTATTCTAATAAAAGTATATGACCATGAGTTTTTAAATCCCTAACTTTTCTCTGGCTTTCCCTAACGAACATGATTGGATCATGTATATGACGAAATTTTGAGCCATCAAGAACGTTACGTTGAAAACACACTGATCGCTGAGTGTCACATATGGAAGCATCTTGACGTGGAAAATCTGAAAGAAAAACTTAAACCACTATCCACCATGTTCTTTTCATGCACGACACTCTCCACCGATGAGGCGACGATGTGACAGCTCAACATGTTGTAATGGGTATAATACGGAGGTACTTTTAATTACTGTTTTAGTAATGATAGGGATAAATATAGTGACTCGAAATGCCTCGTTGGCCTCCCCAGATTCATAATGCACCAGTGTGCAAGTTTTGGGACCGTTCAGAGAAGGCATTAAAATTTCTATAGCTAAGGAGCAGGCCTATTACAAAAAGGCAGCCACTTACCTTTCACCCAGATAACAAAATGCCTGCACAGTGCGAGCATTATGGGTCGCACACGTGCGGATAAGGCCGCATTACGTGAGTTCATATCACCACGCAGATGTGTCTTCCATATAGTCGCATATGTTTCGAACTTCGTGCGAGTTGCACGCGTGCGGGTAAAATGCGAGCACGTGGAGCGAGTAAAATGATTGTTAAAACTATAGTTGAAAATATGAAAATGATAACTCGATAAATACCATCTGAACTTAGCACTGAATAATAATTAATAAAAAGAATATGATTTTTCGAGCCAAACTCAAATGTGATCAATACTCTCCACGTGCAAAGAATTGAGGTTATATTATTTGTTTATGTACACCACAACAGTAAAATGAGTAGGTGGTATAATCCCTCGGACACGTACTAAGAAATCATGAAATTTAATACTAATTACAGATATAAAATTATCACAGCACAAAAAATCGACGCCAGGCAAATGAAAACCACGCGGTTTGGTCCGTTGGACGCTGGTGCTGAGGTAAAATCAACATGGCGTACGTGACTGGAGGGAAAATTTAAAAAAACTATTTAATGAAATAATAAAATCGATGATTTTTTTCATATTGATTTTAATATTTTATTCAACAGATACTGAAAAATAAATAATTTCGAAGATAGTTTTTCATGCTGTATAATTTAATGAAAAATTATTTTTTAGAAAGATACTAAAAAAATAAAGTTCTGTCCTATACATTATTAATATTAACAATTTTACCCAATATAAATATTTTTAATTTGTTTATTTATACTGTTAATTTATTAATGAAAAATTGTAGCGATTCATGCATGCATTGTTCTCGCACGTGTGCGAGCACTTTGCGACTCCTTTCACTCGCACTTAAGTTCCTATCACGCACGGTGTGTTGAGAATGCAGCATTTGTGCACGCACGACGTATGACTCACCGCGTGCGAGTAAAGTGCGACGCACGATTGTTATCTGGGCATCGCCGTGACACTTATCGGAGTAAACCGAGTTCGCGGGTCACACTCTTTCGACTCGCGAACAACCCGCGAAGCTCGTTGTTTGTCTATTGCTTCTACCCGAGCCTCGTTGGATCCGCTCCTGTCGACGGCTGACAGATCGATTAGCTCACTTTTAGGCACGAGAGAAGGGGGTGAGAATATTAGAGCAAGAGAGAACACCAAGAGTTATTTAAAATCAATATGACTAAAAGTACTTGAATTCACACATATTCAGCAAGATCATATACATTATCTTCAAATCAAAATAATCGGCGACAAAGACGCGGGTGATTATTTTTGGAGGAACCCACAATGCTATGAAATGGCTGCCCGGGACACCCACGCGTTGCCATGACGTCACCTGGCGTCTTCGCCGCGTGCCCTCGCCCTGACTCCACAGGGACGCTCAGCTCAACTATACTAGAGTCGGACTATGTGAGCCGATCGCCCTGTACCTTATCTCGCGACGAGGTGGTCTCGGGCAGTGCAAGTAAATATTACGCGACCCAGCTCGATTTTATCTCCCCGGTCCATCCCGGTTTCCCGTAGCTCTACTTAGTGATCCTAGGTAATCTTAATCTCCTCTTTTACGGGTCTTCGGTTGCGTCCCGTAGCACCGTCAAGCCAGTTACAATCTACAGTGACAGGTTTTCGTCTGCTCCTTCGTCTGCTTGCCACTTTCCACAGGGCCCTCGAGATTTCAGTGTTGCGCCTGTTGATTGGCTTGGAGAAACGGTAGAGGTCCAATGGGCTGGACCCGCCACTGCGCGTCTCTGTACCTCGTCCGTCGTGCTGATTGGGTCTGGCCAAAGGATTACTGAGACTCCCAATGGCCAAAAGCATAAGATGGCCGCCCGACCAATATGGCGATCGACCGGTGCTGCCTCTTGCAGCTGGAAACGGAGTCAGTACGTCATGAATTCGACTTCACCCTCGTCTCGAGTTCCGCGTCGACTGGTGGGATTCTCATTGGTCGGTAGGTAAGTAGCAGACTGTCATCCTTCGGTGCCGTCTGCTTGAATGTTCACGAACTGTCAGTTCGTCGAGTGTCGAGTCCCCGTGATGGGTTTTCCTCCGGTTTGGAGTCAAGTAATTTGGAATTCGACTGTTTTTTCCTTGTCTTCCTTGTCGGCTCGCCTTGGATCTTCGTCCTGCGACTTTTCAATCGACACTGACTCATTACACTTAATTTTCCGTGCTAGCTCGGACTTTATTACATTTATGGTTCGGCGTAACCTTTGAGTTTATTATTATGAATTAACTTGGGTTCCTGCGAACTTCAGATATATGTTATATAAATCAAATTACTTAATCTATTTATTATTCCAAGCTGGGATCTTGGTTCGAGGGTAGCGTTCCTAATTGCGATTGCGGGACGTTACTAGGTTAGATTTGGCTTCGGCGAGATCCCGGACAGTTTATTTTACATTTCCAGTGTTTTATTCCTAAAACCTCGTTAAAAATATAAATATAAATATATATATATATATTAGGGTGGCCCAAAAATATACATTTTAGAATTTTCGACCCCCGCCGACGCCAAATCGTTCTGTCGTAGAAACAAATAGATACTTATTTTTTTATTCTGAAATAAAATCATTTTTAGTACGTTGTGCAATTTTGGCGTCTTATGTAGTTTAACACGTAAAACGTATACTTTTTTTACTTCTTTGATTCTGTTCAAGAAATTATAAGTCAATTTATTTGCCATTTTATAAACTTGTTCTCTTATCAGTAAATATGCATTTTGTCAAATTTGTATACACCAACAAAGTTATTAAAAAGTTTAAGACATCTCGAAAGTTGCAAAAATTGCAATATTTGTAGACTCTTAGCGAGTCTTAGATGTGATTGTTTAACTTGAAAAATTCAAAAATTATTTTTAGGGATACTGAGAACAGGTTTATGAACAAAAAAATCTTCATTATTTTTTAATTTATAGTTTTGAAGCAATTACAAAAATGAGTGAAAATGACAAATTTCAGTCCAACAGCAGCTTTTCTCCGAACCTGAAGAATTCATGGCAGCTAAATTGAACTCAAAGTGGCTTATTGTTAGAGGCTTAGGACTTTCAGATGCAGGCTCGACCATAAAGGTCCCTACTACAGGCCCAAACCTGTAGCCCAGCACATTTCCCAAATTTTTTTCGCACTATCTGAGGTACCAACAAATTTTTTCACAATACCCGAACCCTAGGGGGGCACTTGACTTCAATGAGTTAAACAGTAAAGTAATAACACTAAAACTGTCGTCTGGATTAAATCTCATGGCTGGCTTCAGGTTCTCTTGAAACTTTTCTATTTTAATTCGTACATCAGGAGAAAACTTCAAAATACTCCACAGCGTACTAAAAATGATTTCATTTCAAAATAAAAAACTATGTATTTATTTGTTACCACCAGAGAACGATTTGGCGTCAGCGCGAGTAGAAAATGTATATTTTTAGGCCACCCTAATATATAGTTAAAAGTTTGTCATAAGGACAACCGCAGGATTTTGCCGAGAGCGGGTGCTAATCTGAAAAATTGTACCCGCTACCAGCGAAATCGCGGTAAAATTTCAGCTGTAACCACGTCTCACGACCGTGAGATAGGTGGTTACAATCTGCGACGAATTCAATACGATGATCCGGCAAAAGTCTCGTGAACCCTGAGGACACGGAGCGACCCAAGGACGACCGCCTTCTGCATCTTCCCCGCAAGTGTCTCAGCATTTTGTTGACACGCAGGGATGCTTTTCAAGCTATTAACCAGTGAAACATTGGCACCTCCAAGAGCGCCGGTGATCAAGACGATTAGCTTAACAGTATATTCCGGGTATAAACGTCGCAACTCCATTATAAGGTCTTTATACCTCTCTTTCTTTTATTTCTCCTTGGCTGTGACGTTTTTGTCAGCTGCTGCCGAAAATTCGATAACGAACATAGTTCGTTTCTCGGAGTCAAGGAGAACTATGTCAGGCCTCGAGTGCGCAACAGAAACAATTGTCGAGAATATGAAGTTCCAGTATATGCGGCACTTCTTATTTTCGACAATTGACTCTATTTCTCTAGGAGCGTTTAGTGGAGAGGTATTTGGGCTAATGCCGTAAGAGTGACAGAGATGGTAATAAAGCACTCTTAGCGCCGCATTGTGCCTTTGGATGTAGGTCGTTCCCGCATGAGTTGGACAACTAGATAGTATGTGTCCTAGATGCTCAGGGTGTGCATGAAACGGTCTGCAGCTATCATCGGGAATGTCTTGGCTCAAAATGTGGCGACGGTATGCTAGAGTTGAAATGACACCGTCTGGATATGCCAAAATGAAACCCTCCGTGCCCGACTTCAATCCGGGTGATTTTAGGAAAGCAAACGTTAGCTCATACGACATCGACTGATCTTCCACTTTTCTGTGGAAGATGCCGTGCATCCTCTTGTCGAGGAGCTGTTCGCGGAAGTTTTTCTCCTGTGCTTTCATAATCGGGACCTTCAGGAGTAAGTATTCAAGATGGATGAGGTTTGATGCATTTTGCTCAGCCCTGATATTGAAGTCAAGGCGGAGTGTTTCAGCAGCCTCCTCCGCTGCTTTGTACAGAAACGCCCCTTTGCCCACTTCTTCGTGTTTCCTGACCATTTTAAGAATAGGGTCTTATCCATTTGCGACTATATGTGTTGTACCCAGAATAATCATGTTGTGAAGACATTCAAGATTCAGTATTCCGCGACCATCTTGACGGCGTGAGATGTAAAGTCGCGGAACAAAAGACTTAAGGTGCATGCTTTTGTTCATGTGCATAACCTTTCGGGACTCGATATCGAGGGATCTGAGATCGTCCTTCGTCCATGGAATTACTCCAAATGAATAGAGTACTACTGGGACGGCAAGCATGTTCGTCGCAGATACTTTGTTCCTTGCCGACAGTTCGGAAGACCATATCCGTCGGATGAGACGTTTTTATCTGCATCGGAGAGTATCCTTTATAGATGTCACATCCTGAATGCGGCGCCCAGGAATGTATAGGTCTCTCCAGCGCCAAGGTGTCGTATAGCGCTTCTGTCGACGAGCTCAGTGACCTTCAGAATGGCGAAGTGCGAGAGATACTGGCAATAACGTGAGGCAAAAGAGGAGAGAGAGCTCATGGTGTCGCCCTGAAACACACCTCTCTGAAAGGTGACACTGTTAGTGATCACACGATGTTTTCCAGATGAGATAGTAAATCTGGTTTTCCAAAGCGGCATTAATCTCTCTATGCACCTCACGATGTGTGGATGAACCTTCAAGCTTTCCAACAGACAGATGATAAGTCTATGAGAGGTTGAAACGAAAGCTTTTCGGTAATCTATCCAGGCCATCGATAGCAATCGCTGATAGGATGCTGCGTTTTTACAGGCACATTTATCGATGAGCAGGTTCTCCCGACATCCTGCTACGCCTTTCTTTGAGTCGCGTTGTTCGTACATCTCTCGCCACAGGTCCAATTGTCCGAACAACCCTATCATTTAGGATAGCTGTGAAGATCTTATACAGTGTGTTCAGACAAGTTATTGGCCTGTAATTCTTAGGGTCAGCTAAGTTTCCTGTCTTCGGCAGAAGCACTGTGCGCCCTTCCGCCAACCACTCCGGAATAGGCTCTTCCGACTTTAGATATGAGGTGAAAATGCGGGCCAGATGCTGGTGGGTTGAATGAAACTTGTTCCACCAGAAGGTGTTGATACCATCTGGTCCCGGAGCGGAATAGTTTTTCATGCCTCTTGATACGGTTTTCACCTCCTCGGTAGTGATAGGTGGGCATTCCTCCTCAGGTGTTATGAGGGCGCTGCACAGCTCCTTGAAGCTATTTATATTCTTTGAGTATTCTTTCAGTGGATGCTGCACTTCGTAGACTTCGTTGACTTTCTCTAACCCACCTCTCTCTCCGCTCTAGACTTCTTCTAGCGTTAGATAGTACTCGTATTCTGTCAATAATATGCTGCCTGATGGTCAGTAGCTTTGACTTGTTGAGTGTGTGATGACGGATCCGCAGTTCGCGCGCGAACTATCGTACCTTGGCAGTGAAAGTCCTGGCAGATGTTATGTAGCATCTGCCAAAGCTCTCGCTGCATTATACACACTACAATTGATAGTCCAGAGGTCATATCCTTCGGAAAAATCTCCACGAAGCTCGTCATGCAGTTCAGCCAGATCTTTGGGCTTGAGAGAGACCTGAATGTTGACGTTTCTCCGGGTCCTGAAGCATCGCTCTTCTTCTATTGGATGCCTGCTCGAGGTTGGTCTCAGTGTCGCCACTCTTTCTCTGTTGCCAGCTTGTTCTGGCTGCGGTCGAGTAGGCGCTCCGCTTATATAACCCCTTTTCCGGAGTTCCTCGGCACGGTTTCGCAGACGTTTTTGCGAAAAATGCGAGAGCTCTGGGTGTTTATCGCACCACGGAGTATGCAGTCGCGCCATGTAACCTTTTCGTTTAGGGGCCATACTGGTATCATAGCACTCCAGCAGGTCGTCCCTGAGTCGATCCGTCCACCTAAAAGTGATGAGATTCCGCCGGTCCACCGCATTTACTCCATCGCGATTGGTTCCCCCAACTCTAGGGTAGTCGGCATTGTTGTCCGACCCATTGTCGGGAGCCCTGCGCGTTCGATTGTTTTGAGCCGCATTTACTAAAACTGTTTGGCGTTACCATTGTTGTTCCCACGAGCAGCTAGGGAAAAGGGTTCGTCCATCCTTCTAGAGCCCCGCATGCAAGGATAAGGCTGTATACTCTGAGAGGTCGCCCGGGTACCAGAGTCACCGTTTGAGACACCTCACCCAGATGCCATTCAGCTTTCGGCACGGTTGTTACGCCTCCGCTTAGGGGTTATTCTTTCGGGACCACCCCTAGACAATTTTCCGCGACTGCTTATTAATTATTGTAACCATATTCAGCAGCAACCCTTGGTACAGGGACCCTCTATCCGCAACCCGAGGACGCGTTCGGTGGCTTTGTCATAGGCCCTTCGCTTCGATTGCCAAGGAACCAGAACCGA
>CAKNYM010048482.1:110276-140933 GCA_932195095.1 Andricus curvator
TGTATGTTTTATTATTCGACAATATTCTAACTGAAATTTTATTATTCGGGAATTTTCAAATTCGGTAATATTGTAAACTGTCCAGAATTTTATTATTCGGGAATTTTCAAATTGCGTATTTTCAGATTTCGGCAATTTTATAATTTCGGGAAGTTTACAGTGTCGGGAATTTTATTATTCGGGATTTTTCAGTCGTCCCAAAAATATATCAAAACATTTTGAAAGATTTATAAAATTGTAAAAATGTTTTAATTGGGAATTTATTTTCAATTTGAATGGTTCTTGTCCGAGCTAGTTACCATCAGTGCGCTTCGAGGAGTATGATGAGAGTTGCTTACAGCGCTCCAAGTGGCTGTTGGCAAACTATATCGATGGGTGCTATCGGGGAGTAGTGGAGGGTAGAGGGGAACTGACAATTTTCGCCGGACGCGCCGTCTATATTTATCGCGGGTAACTAAGCCCGCACCGCATCTACGTTTATAATATCTTTGCGGTATAGCCCTATAGTTTGTACGTATGTCTGGAGGTTTTTAAAATTGTTTTTGTTTTTTTAAAATACAGAGTGAATATTTGGCAAGATTGTCGGGAGATGTGAAGACCCGATACATAAAAAAATTGAAAAAATCGAAGATTGTGATATGTATGCTCAACGGCGATACCACGCTGGAAACACCAGTTCTCGTAAGATCACTGAAGTTAAGCATTGTTGGGCGCGGTTAGTACTTGGATGGGTAACCGTTCAGGAATACCTGCGTGCTGTTGGCCCGTCGTGGGTGTGGTGGGCCCACATTGGTAGTAAATATCCACCTAGAAACACTACCCGAATCGGGTAGTGAGGCAATGAACTTTCGAGTTCGAACTGCTAATCAATGTATGTATGTATGCTCTGAAAGATGAAGATTTTAGTGAAAATGTCAGTGCAGTGCAGTCAATCACTACAGTGAATATATTTTCATACTTTATTCAGTCCCGCAGTTTTTAAATCATAAATTATTTAAAATCATATAAAAGTCTGAAAGCTTGTGCATTTTATGAAGCTGTTTTTGTAATAAAGGTGAAGTTCAAGGAGTTTAATGGCACTTTTCTGCACCTGAGTGAGGTAAGTATAACATTAGTGTATTTTCAGTTATAAGTACATGTTCTTAGTTATTATTTGCTATTAATATGAACATTAAAATAAAATAATATTACTGTGAATCATATAATTTGTTATAATTGTTGTTATCAAATCCCATTGCTGACGTAAAATATGATGGCAGCTTTTTGAGATTAGGAATTTTTAGAATGCAAGAGCGAACTAGCCGCAGAATTACATAATTCGTGTGATATCAAACCGCTGGAAGATTGCATTCTTTTTTGCCACTTTAATGTAAATCACTGGTATATCTACAAAGATATATACAAAATTATTTTTTTCTATGAAAAATTACGAAAAGGTACGACTACAAAAACTTTAGGAAAGTTAAGATTTTTCTTAACACTAAACAGCTACTCCGTGTTTGAATTGTATGGAAAATTCTCGAAATTTCCCATACAAATTTCACAAAAATTTCATGTAAATTTGTAACATTTTTCGTGAAAAAACATTGAAACTATTTTAATTAGGATTGAAATGAAAAATAGCTTTTCATGTTTTCATCCTACTTCTTTTCAGTACATTTTTTACTGCGGGCAGTATTTAATCCTAACCTCAAAATCTCAATAAGCTGCTATCGCATTTTACTTCAGCACTCTGTAATTTTATATCCTAACTATACGAACCTCACTCAGAAGCAGAAAAGTACCATTAAACTCCTTGCACTTCACCTTTACCACAAAAACAGCTTCATAAAATGTATAAACTTCCAAACTTTTATATGCTTTTAAATAAGTTATTATAGTTTAAGAACTGTGGGGTTGAATGATGTGTGACAATATATTCACTATAGTTATCGACGGCACTTCACTAACATTTTCACTAAAAGTTTCATCTTTTAGAGCATACAGATCACAATTTTCGACTTTGACAATTCTTTGGATGTACGGGTCTTTACACTCGCGACAATTTTGCCAAATACTCAGTCTACATGTCGAAAAAAACAAAAACAATTTTAAAAACCTCCAGCAACGGGTGCAGACTATGTGTGTACGTGCACTGTTATTCCCTCAAAGGTCGTTGAGAGCGCGCGACGTCACAAGTGAGAATGCTCTATAGGCCTGGCCTGGCACACGGTGCCGTTATATATACCATTAAACCATTTCCCTTTCAGGGTAGGCGTGACACTACCCGATTCGGGTAGTGTTTCTAGGTTTTTCTTGTAGTTATAAATAACTACAAGTGTGGGCTCACCACACCCACGATGTGCCAACAGCACTCATGTCAGTATTCTTGAATGGTCACCCATCCAAGTACTAACCGCGTCCAACGCTGCTTAACTTCAGTGATCTGACGAGAACTGGGTTTTTCAGCGTGGTATGGCCGTTGCTCCTGCTAAATCGCATGCATGCGGAGATCGGTCTTCTTATTATTCCTTCGTGTGAAAATCGAAGCAGAAAAAAATTCTAAAAATATGGGAAAGGTACATGTTGCAGGTGAAAGTTTTCCCTATACTGATACAGAGTTTTGCAATTTACAGAAGATTGGCAATTATTTCCGGACAAGTGAAATGTTAAATAGTACCATGATCTTACGATAATTTTAAAATATTCAACTTTGAATCGTTGTGACTCCCTGAAAATACATCACAAAAAATCTGTAATCAATACATGGGTCATTCCAAAGATTTTTTTTAATTCCAGCCAAAATTCTGCGCGATTATGTCAGCTATTTAGCTGGCAATTTTTTTCCTAATAGTAGGTGCCCAAAAATAAAGTATTAGTTTTTTCAAATCAGAACTATAAAACTCATACCCGATTTTAAATATAGGAGTTTTAGGTAAAATATTTGCTATACACCTATGTCAAAAACGAAAAAAATAGGGCCATCTTCCATGTTGTCTGTAAATTCACTAAATTTCACTAAACTTAAAAGAGCTGCCAATTTCTCATTTTAAAGTTCAGGGATCTCGCTTTTGTTTAAAGTTATAAAATATAAGGTATAGTATACTAAATAAGAATTTCATGGAAATAATTTCATTGAAGGCTTTGTTTTGCTTTTACATAAACATATTGAAGGCTAAAAAAGCTACTTATGATCA
The DNA here is from genome assembly GCA_932195095.1 of Andricus curvator. NCBI lineage: Eukaryota > Metazoa > Arthropoda > Insecta > Hymenoptera > Cynipidae > Andricus > Andricus curvator. The sequence continues at coordinate 113,453 of CAKNYM010048482.1, forward strand.
AATTTACAATTTTCATTATCAATTTAATTGCTATAGTCCTGTAAAATAAAATCCTCGGAGGCTTTTCTGTGCATGATAATTTCTGAGGACAGTGAATTTTTAAAATTACCTGTTTTTACAGTTTTCATGATTTATTTGGGAAAAATGCTTTTATATCAAAATATTCTACAGAGAAATGGTGTCTTTCATAAAAATACAACTTTTTTTGTTTATAACATCTTTTGGTGAAATCATTATGTTTCGAAAAAATCGACCAAAAATGAAAATCACGCTGATTTTTCATGATTTTGGTCAAAAAAAACAAACGATTTCAGATAAAAATGTTGTACACAAAACATGAAGACCTTAATAAATTGCACATTCGTTCTGCAAAATATTTTTTATGAAATTAATAGCCTAAGAGTGACAATATTTTTTACGACGAAAATAAAAAGTTCCTTGTGGTTTTTATAATTTATGAAGAAAGGTGTTGATTTTTCATAATGCATTTTTATAACAGGTTTAAAGACTTTGAAAAAATTCAACTATTTTGTATTCAACATTTTTCTCTACAATCAATAGTGTGTGTTAATAAATTTAATTTTTAAAGACCAAAAGTTTTTCGCAAATAATTAATGTTTCTTTAATATAATAGAGAAGCACCAACGTTATTAATTCATTAATAACTTCTGAAAAACTGTTGGAAAAATGTCCTTTATTTTTTTTTATCATTTGGGTGTACAATCTAAACATGAATAATACAAACAATAAAGTAGCCTTGGAATGGACTGAAACTTTGATTGACGAAATGCATACACACGGTAAACAAGTTCGAGTTTCAGGCGATGAATGGAGACTGGGTGTTTGGAATGCTAGAGGAGTGAATGATCTCAAGGTAAGAGAACTACGAGAAACTATGCATGTCAGGAGACTAGATATTTTATGTATACCTGAGACGAAGAAAAAGGGTTGCGACAGTAGAAAAATAGAAAATGGGGTGTTGAAAGGCGGTTTTGAAATATGGTCAGGAGTGGATAGTGAATCACATGGTAGTCAAGGGGTCGGTTTAATTATGAATGAAAAAGCAAGACAGCATCTCAAATATCAAGGATATGTATCGCCCAGATTGCTGTGGGTTAGAATGAAGGTAGGAATCAGAAGATTATTTATCATAGCGTGCTACGCCCCAGTTGACAGTGAGCCGCGAGAAGTCAAAGACGCCTTCTGGGACACTTTAAATGATACAATAAGTAATTGCGATCAAGGTGAAAGAATAATTCTGCTAGGAAATATGAACGGATGGGTCGGCGTCTAACGTCAGGATACAGATACAGAAAGGGTGCTAGGTAATTTTGGGGATCCAACAAGAAAAAATTATAACGGGGAGAAATTAGTTAGCTTATGCTTAGAAAAGGGCCTATTTATTACCAATACTTGGTTTTGACATAAAATGATCCACACGTACACCTGGTGTAAAGGAAATAACCGCAATGTAATTGACTTCGTTATTGCGGATAAAAAACTTAGAGAACTAGTTAAAGATACAAGAGTAATGAGGGGTTCCGAATGCAATACTGATCATTACCTTTTAGTCTCCAAAATAAACTTAGGGCGGGGATTGAGAAGAAAGAGAATAAAAAAAACGAAACAAACGCGAATAAAGATTGAAAATTTACAGAAACCGGAAGTGCGAATAGAGTTTCAAAATAAGCTAAACGAACGCATAGTTAGGGCAACATGGGAAGCGCTTATAAGCAATAAAGATACAGAGGGCGAGTGGACTTTGTTACAAGATATTATTGTTAAAACTGCAATTGAAGTGTGTGGTACGGCAGTGGTAGGAAGAAAGTCTGGTGATGCGTGGTGGAATGATGAAATTCAAGCAGCCCAGCAAGAAAAGAAAAAAACGCACAAGAGAACATTAAACATCACAGGCCTTAGCGATGAGGAGAGAAATAGACTCGAAAATGATTACAAAGACAAAAAGAGGAAAGTTAAACGATCAGTCAAGGAGAGTAAAGATAAAATCAGAAGAGAAGAAAATACAAAACAGCTTTGAAGGAATTATGAAACTATTATTTAAAATGATAAAAGAAAGTAAAAGTATAGAGTTTGTCAGCATGAGAAGCAGCAAAGGTGAAATGCTATATGATATAGACGGGATATTAGACGCTTTAACCCTCCATTAGACGCAACCCTAAAACTTCCTAGTTTAAACGCAATGTGCCTGACAGGACACCTGTATTCATTCGAGAAGCACATCATAAATAATTATTATAGAAAGTTATCTTAAGGTTTTTGGGGTCGCTGATTACGATTCTGATGTTGAAATTGCAAAATTCAAAATCGTGGATCCAATATGGCGACTATTGAAAGGCAGAATCGCAGAATTAGCGACTTTTTTTTAACTCGTCTGAAACTTGATGTACGGGGGTTTTTGGGTTCGCTCATTACGATTTTGACGTTAGAATGGCAAAAATTAAAATGGTGGATCCAATATGGCGAATATTGAAAGGCAGAATCACCGAATTCGTGTTTTTTTAATTGCACCTCTTGTTATGAATTTTCCCTTCGGAATAAATAACACTTTATTAGTGACTCAAAAAAACTTCGTATACTGATTTTCGTTGGAATGAGATAAGTTTTCGAAAATACTGTCAGCTATATTGCATCCGCCATTATGTTTTTTGTAAAAATGACGACAAATGTATTATCATCGACTCATGGGACTCCAGTGTGACGATTGTCATCGAAATCGAAAAAGCTGTTCATACACGTGTCCGCCATATTGCAACCGCCATTTTTTTGTGTGGAATTGACATCAAATTCCTTATTTGCACCCCAAAAACCCCTGAGAGTGAAATTTCAAGTTTCAATTATGAAAGCTTCTCTTTTTGTTAATTTGTTGGCGACTTCGTCCGCTCGGGTGCAGGGAACCTGGCATGTTTGAAGGATCACAGTCACATTTTACCTAGTCTGCCATAAAACTTATTAAAGGTTTTCGAAAAAGCTTATATTGATTAACGAATACTAAGAAGGTCAAGCCCCTGTGCGCTCTGTAGTACGAGAGATGAACGAAAACAGCTTGAGGTGGCCTGTCAGGCCGGTTGCGTCTAACGGAGGGTTAAAAGACTCTTTTAAATAATTATTAGGAGGTGACGATATAGGGCAACAGAACTGCGACATAGAACATAATGCATTAGAAACCCCAATTGAAAAAGTCTGTGTCACTGAGGTTAGAGATATAATTAGGAACTTAAAAAACGGTAAGGCTGCTGGCGTAGACAGTATTAGCGCTGAAATGCTTAAATACGGTGGCGAGTACATACCTCACAGGTTGTGCGAATTGATAAATTTATGTATCGAGATGGGAGAAGTCCCAGACGATTAGAGAAAAGCGATTATCGTACGAATATACAAAAGAAAGGAAGATAAAAGCAACTGCAGTAATTACTGAGGTATCAGCTTACTAAGTACCGTAAGTAAAATATACTCAAAAATGCTCATTCGGAGGCTAATGAAAATTACAGAAGAAAAGATATGGGAAGTCCGAAGTGGATTTATGCCAGGAAGATCATGCACAGATCAGATATTTAGTTTAAGACAGATCACAGAAAAAAGCTTAAGAGTAGGAAAGAAAGTTTTCTGTGCATTTGTTGACCTAGAAAAAGCATTTGTAAAGGTAAATAGAAGTAAACTTTGGGAAGTCCTTAAAGAGTACGGAGTCAATGGATGGCTTCTACAAGCCATAGAAACAATATATACAGATAGTAAAGCGAGTGTAAGTGTAAATGGGAAACTGAGTGACTGGTTCGATATTATGCAAGGCGTGAAACAAGGATGCGTTATGTCCTCTTGGCTATTTATCATATTTATGGATAAATGTCTAAGAATGGCCCTCTTCGCCGAAGAAGGTGTAGATCTCGAAACAGTGAGGGTACGTGGGTTAGCTTTCGCAGATGGCAAGATTGTTATGGCAGAATCAATCGAGGACTTGCAAAGAATGTTGAATAAACTTAATACAAGCATGAAGAACATGGGCCTCAAAATTAACGTAAATAAAACAAAAATTATGGTATTTGAGGGAAAAAATGAGAAAACAATATGCAACATTGTCCTAAATGATGAAAGAGTAGAACAAGTTGACAGGTTCGTATATCTGGATAGCCTATTCACTAGCGACGGAAAAATAGATGGGGAGTTAGATAGGCGCATAAATAAGGGTAAGCAGGTTATCGGTAGAGCAGGGTTCATTCTCAGAAATAAAAACATATCAGAAAAAGCTAAAATGGCCATACATAATTCCATATTCGTACGGACTGTACTATACGGTAGCGAGACATGGACCTGTTAAGAAAAAGACAGGAGTAAAATTAACGCGATTGGCATGAAACCTCTGCGCACAATATGCGGGAAAACACTGATGGACAAAGTCCAAAACGAGATTATCCTCCAAGAATGTGGTACAGGAGACACTAGTTGACATATGGGAAAGAAATCAGTTAAGATGGTTCAAACATCTAGAAAGAATGAAAGATAAACGACTGACCAAACAAGTGTATAAAAGTAAAGTAAATGGCAGAATGCCCTGAGGTAGACCGCCGAAAGAATGGTTAGAATCTGTGAATGAGACATTAATCCGAAGAGACATAAGAAGCCATAGAAACACAAGAGCTTGCATGAAAAAATGCATGGACGTGAAGGAAGCTAGAGTAGTATGCCAAGACAGAAAAGTGTGGCGACAAATAGTTTGTAAACAGAGTGACAATAGAGTGAATGACGCCTGAAACAAAGACCTTGGATACTAATGGGCCCAAGTGGGGAACCACACGTAACAATTTTGTGAGGCTCTTCACTTGGGATGATCGCTAGAGAGATTGATCAGCAACCTGGGTCGGAGCAGGGTTGCGGAACGAAAGTGTCATTTAAATAAATAACACGAGAATTCTAGATCAATTTAAAATATCTATACCTTACACCTATATACCTATCTACCTTATACCTATATACCCATCTACACACTACTATTTTCCAACCGAGCAAGTCACGCCTACCCCGAAAGGGAAATGGCCTAATGGTATAATAATAATATAAATTATTATATTAAAGACATCAATTGTCAGAGAAGCGTTTTTAATTGTCAGAGAAGAGTTCACGTTTCAGCATGTCAAATTTGCGGCAAGTCACATTTGCAGCATGTCACATTTTCAGCATGTCACATTGCGGCATCTCTTATTTTGAAAAATCTGAACTCTATAAGAAATTTGAAAAAGTCCGGGAAGACACGCCTGTGATTAGTCACAAAAATAATGTAGCTCATACCACTACTCCCTTCCATTTTCCAATGTCTCGTGAGGGACGAGAAGACACCGCTGTAATTGTTCACAGAAATAATTTAAGTCACGCCACTAATTTTTGATAATCCTTCATGGACTTCAAATGTTTCCGAATAAGAGATACCGCAAATGTGAGTTTCAGCAAAGAGAGTATCCACATATTACGTGACGCTCTGAATGGGAGTGGACATTCCACCCTTACGTGACAAAGTGTCACATAAGAGGGGGTTGCTAAGATTTTGTAATACGTGACGCTTCTCTGATCAAAAAATAAATGTTTAATGCTTATCGATACATTAAAGACCAATATTATCTAAGTAATCTGTCGTCTAAGTTACTCTTTAAAGTATATCAATGTTCTAAAGTGAAAAAATGTATAAATAATTTAATTAAAAGTATTCTCATACTAGTATCAAATAGTTTTAACTCATTTATTGTTCGAGTGACGATTATATAAAATAACATTTATATTTTGTATTTAAAAAAGGAGAGGGTTTAGCGTCAGTGCCAAATAACACTGTGAGGGGGGAGGGGGGTCACGGAAATGTCACAAATTGTCACAAGAGGAAGGGATGAGTCAAAAATCACCATGCTGGTTTTGAGCAAAATGTGAGTCAATTTTAAGAATTTTTAAGGCAAAAGGCCTAAATTTGTATCCATTTACATAGCAACGTTATAAGTATTTTTTCCAGTGTTATCAGTATTTTTCTACACATTAATTAAATTACCATGCCTTTGCATAGCAACGTCTAGATGAGTATTTTTCTCAGGGTTCTCACTATTTTTCCTCACGTTAAACCAAAGATTTTATAAGCCTAGATGCGGCACCTCACTGGCGAACCTAATAAATTCCAAGAACTAAAAAAATGCCACTGGTTAAAAAAAGACATGGCTATATCTATCTCTTTTTAACGAATTACATTTTTTTTTAGTTCTTGGAACTTATTATAGGTTCGCCAGTGAGGTGCCGCATCTAGGATTATAATATCTTTTGTTAGACATATGAAACACATCTCCATGCAAAAAATTAAGTCTGTAGACATAGTACCGTTTTCTCTAGGCCCGCTAATAGGGTCATTTTACGTAAAATGCCTACACTTTTATGTATTTACATGACAATGCTATCATGAACATTTTCCTCAGGGTTCTCAGTATTTTTCCTCGCATTAGAGACGTGCAACACATCTCCATGCAAGAAATGAAGTCGGTAGATCTAATTATTTTTGCGCTATGCGCAAAAAGGTGCAAATCAATGATTATTAATTGTTTAAATAATTGCAAAACTGTCTTCCACAATAAATATCACTTTTAACATTCATTATCTGTATTATTAATTCCAGAAAATAGTAACTTTTCAAGATTTAAGGAGGAAAACATTGTTTAAACGAATGAAAATTGTTTAAATAATTGCCAAATATCGTTAAAAAATACATTACTCTCAAAATTCGTTAATTGTGTTATTAATTTCAGAAAATAATAATTTTCTACGATTTACAGGGGAAATATGTTTTAAACCAATAAACATTGTTTTAATAATTAACAAATATCTTAAACAAGGAATATTATTCCTGAAATTCCTGAACGCCTTGACAAAAAATTGAGTTTTTTTCAAAAACTATTAATTGTAGCACAAAATAGTTGTAGTTTTTCGAAGTGTTTAAGCCTGTTATAAAAGCACATTATGAAAAATCAACACCTTTCTTCATAAATTAAAAAAAATACAAAGAACTTGTTTTTTTTCATCCTAAAAATTATTGTCACCCTTAAACTATTGACTGCATGTCTAAATTTTTTTGTCTACAATATGCGTAAATACATACTTTTGAAGGTATAGTTCGTTTTTGACAAAAATGATGAAAAATCATAGTTATTTTCAATTTTGGTAGATTTTTTCGAAAAATATTGATTTCACTAAACAACTTTCTACACGAAAAAGTTGTGTATAAAAAAAGAGCCCTCTAACAGAGCTATTTTAAACCTTTTGAAGATAATATACCAAGTGAGAAGTTTAAAAAAATGTAGGAATATCTCGAATTGTGTACCTTGACTTCAACTTGTGGCATGAACTAGGAAAGTTGTAAAAGAAATCTGAAATTTATACGCAACGATATTTAAAGTCTTATCTTTAATTTAAGCCAATAAAACTTAAACAATCTTAACAGGTTCTCGGATACGACTAATAATGTCCAAACGTGTCTGCGCCGAGTTTCAGGCCCTTAGGGCTCGGAAAACGACTCGGGTTTTCGCCAGCTCTATAATACGTCTACAAAAAAGCATTGTTTAATGTAATATTTTAACCACATAATATAAAGGCAATTTTACTGGAGGGTACATAGCGATTTTTCCTAGAAATATTCTTGTTTTTTTTTTTTTTTTTTTTGCAATTGAAAATTGAGTTTTTTTTAACCTGTAAAATGCAACGCGCTAGCTAACAGTTTAGGTCGGGCTACAGTCACCTAATAATATGTGACGTGCGCCGAAGAAAGGGGGCTTACTATAAAAAAATCGAAATCTAGGTTCTTACACCTTTCGATAGTTTTTGAGTTGCTCTTTTTAATGAAACCATCGAAAAAAATTTCCGGGCATTATTATTGCTAATAATTGAGATGATAGGTACCCGAGAAATCGGGCTTTCGCTCGAGATCCCGTGAAACACCTCCCACCACTCACTACTACATCTTCGCGTCTCATCTATACCCCGTCCGTGAGCGGCGCCGCTATATGCGTGAGAATGTAGTGGTAAGTGGAGAGGGAAGATTTCGTGAGTCTTCCCTCTCTCCTAAAAGTCGCGTCTACGGGGCCGACTTCGACCGCTCGCCCTGAAAAATCTCACTTTTCAGAGTAAGCCCCCTTTCTTCGGCGCACGTCACATATATGTAATATAATACAATAATGGAACTTCCGTTTGCGGCATGAAAGTGCGAGGGAGCGGTGAATTTGTGGTGCTGAGTGTTTATGATATTTGTGGCAAAATTTGAGGTGAGTAGATTGTGGAAGTGTGTAGAAGGGTTTGTTCGTGAGAGATTGATTGAAACATTGAGAGATTGACAAGGGGGTGAGGATATTTTTGGGGATTAGGACAGATTTGTGTGGAAGTTGAAGTTAGGTTGGTTTGAGGTTGTGACAGGGTGGGAGGACGGGCTTGGCCGTAGCAGGGCGGCGTAGAAAGTGAGAAAGGCAAGGCAGGTAGAGAAAAATAGAAGGTGGGATCGTTTAAATTGGATTCATGGCTAACTGAGCGAGTGCCAGATTGAAAAATAAAAAAATGTTCAGATCACCGCCAGAAAAACATAGTTTTGTAGAGAAGGATGAGAACAGTAAGGGAATAGTAGGAAGGAAATAGAGCTGAGGCTAAAGATCCGATGAAAGAGAAAATATTAAAAGAAACGCGCAAAATGATGTTAGAAGTAATGGGGATATACGAAGAAAACCAGGAGAAAAGGGGTGAGGAAATAAAGAAAGACATTAGGCGGGAAATGGCCGAACTTACGAAAGAAATGAGGAAATGGAAAGAAGTCAGGGAAAAGCTAGACGTTGGAATTAAGATTAGAAAAGCAAGAAGAGACTAATAAAAAGGTAGAGGAGTTGAAAGGTAGGATACAAAAAATAAAAAGCTCAAACCGGGATTTTGGAGGTGGGGAGAGTGGGCATCACGAGAAGGAAAGGTTGAGAAAAATAGAACAAAGGACAGAAAAGAAAGAGAGAGAAGAAAGAAAATGAAACATAGTGATAAAGGGTCTAAGATTAGAGGGGAAGGAGCTGAAGGAAGGAGTGGAAGAAGTACTAAAAAGGATAGATGCTAAGGTAGAAATAGAGAAGGTGCGAAGTTTAAGAAGGGAACAGCGAAGAGAATGGTGCTGGTGAAATTAAAGAAATGGGAACATAAGAGGGAAGTGATGACAAAGAAGAGGGTGTTATATAGAAGCCCGGAGAGAATAGAGGATGATTTGACATGGGCAGAAAGGAATATGCAGTACAAGTTAAGGAAAATAGCGGAAGAGGAAAGAAAGGATAGGGATTTTATAAGAAATTACACAATGGGATGTAGTAGTAATGATGGAGACGTGGCTAGATGATAAGGGATGCGAAAGAGTAAGGGGAAGATTACCAAGAGGTTACAAGTGGCAGGTTCAAAACGCAAAGAGGAAGAATAAAAAAGGCAAAGCAATGGGAGGAATGGTGATGGGAGTAAGGAAAGAATGTATAACAGAGAAGGATAAAAAAGAAATGAAAGAACAAAAAGAAGGATTAATAATAGAAGAGTTAAACATAGGAGGAGGGAGGTGGAAGCTAGTGGGGCTTTATGTGAACGGTGATATGCAGGAGAAATCAGAAGAGAAGAGAGAATTGATAAAGGTAGGGAGGGAATAGAGGGGATAGGGGATAGAGGAGGAAGGGAATGGGGCGGAGAGCGAGGAAGAAAATCCAAACACAAGATACTGAATGGAGAGGGAAAAAAATGGTTAAAGAGCCTAGAGGAGACGGGATGGTTTATCCTAAACGGAAATATAGAGGGGGGTGAATAAGGAGAATATACACGTTCAGGAGGAAAAAAGGGGAACCGTAATTGATTATGTGGTAGTGCACGACGAGATAAGAGAGTAGGTCAAGAAACTAGAGTTAGGGAATTATATAGATTTGGATCACTTTCCCATAATAGTGACATTAGAGGGAGACGAGAGTAATATCAATAGGGCTAAGAAGGAAGCAAAAGTAAACGGAGCAGGAAGAGGGGATTGGTCAATGGGAGGTAAAGGAACAGTTCAAGGAAAAGGTCAGGAATATCAAAATGGGGGAAGGAAATGTAAACGAGGAGATGGAAAGAATGATAGGAGAAATAAAAAGAGTGTTATAGTGCACCAGCAAAAAAGGAGTTAGTGAAAGAGGGGATAGAAGTGGATGGGATGAGGAATGTAAACAGAAGAAGGAAGTGAGAAGAGAATTAAGCAAATGGAGAAAAGGGACAAGTAGTGGAGAAAAATATAGGAGAAAAAAGAAGGAGTATACTGAGTTGTGTGATCAAAAAAAAATAGGAAGAAAATAACAAGTTTGAACAGCCGGAGAAGGCTAGGACTGAAGAAGAGGTTTGGAAGGTGGTAAATAGGGAGAGAAGGAAAAGAGTAAACCAGGATATTCAGATGGTACAATGGAAAGTTAAGACAGGAGGAAAATATGGTAGGGAAGAAACAGATGAGGAGGAGGACATTACAAGAGAGGAAATAGTCAAGGTATTAGGGATAATGAAAGATGGAAAGACATCTGGTATAGATTAGATACCAAATGAAGTCTGGAAATGTGGGGGGACAGAATTAAAGGAATGGGCATGGATAATGTGCAATAGAGTATGGAGAGGAGAGGGGTGGCCAGAGTTATGGAAGGAAGGAGTAGTGGTACCCATAGTGAAGAAAGGCAAAGGGGAGGAAGTTAAAGATTATAGAGGAGTGACGCTAATGCCAAAATGGTATAAAGTATATGTGACTGTTTTATCGGACAGGTTGAAGAAAGAGGTTAAGGAAAAAAATATAGAGCCACCGAATCAGACTGGGTTTAGAAAGGGGATGAGGGTAATGGACAACATATATGTTCTGAACTATCTAGTAAATAGGAGGATTAAAAGGGAGAAAGGAGCAATGATAGCAATGTTCGTGGACTTAAAGGCGGCGTTTGACTCATTAGACCGAGACGAGATAGAAAAAGTTATGGTGAAAAGGGGGATAAGAGAAGGATTAATAAAGAAAGTATCGGACATTTTTAGAGAGACAAAAAGCAGAGTAAAGATAGGAGAGGCAAGGATGTCCACTGAGCCCACTTTTATTTAATATATTAATATCAGACTTGGAAGAAGAAATGAAGAGAAAAGGGTGGGGAGGAGTTAGGATAGGGAACGAAATCACGGGCATACACAGACGATATAGTATTGATGGCAGAGCATGAAGAAGGGATGGCGGGCTTAATTACAGGATTAGAGAAATACTTAGATTGAAAAAAGTGGAATTTAAATGTAGAAAAGACAAAGATAATGAGGTTTGGAATAGGAGGGGGAAGGAAGAAAGAATTAACGGGGAGATGGATGGGAATAAAGATAGTAGAAGTAAAAGAGTTTAAATATTTGGGATATACCTTGCAAACAAATGGAGATAATAGAGCTCATATAAGAGATAGGATAAAAAAAACTTAGCAGGGGTGTATGAAGCAGATATGGGGAATAGGAAAAAGGTTTTTAAAAATTGGAGAAGGAGAATGTGGTTATTTGATACGCTGATATGGCCGGCATTAGGTTATGGAGCAGAGATATGGGGATGGAAAGAACGGAAAGAGATTGAGAGTTTACAAGAAAGGTATATAGGGCAGACGCTAGGTCTAGACTGGAGGACGCCGGGATATATGGTGAGAGAAGAAGTGCAAAGGGATAAATTAAGTAGTAGAGCGGGAAAGAGGGCATGGCAATTTGAGACGAAGTTGAGGGAGGGAACGGGAGGGGAGTTAGCGAGAAAGTGTTTGATAAAGGTAGAAGAAAGGAGAGGGAGGGCGATAGGATTAACGAAATGGGAAGAAGAAAGGAGGGAGTTCTTTAATGCTAGAAAACTAGAAAGTTCAGAATCTGTGAATGGGAAGAGGAAACATGGGAGCATGTGAAAAAATGGACAAATTGAGGTACAATAGAAGTGAAAGAAAAAGGAAACGGAAGTCGCTTAGATTAGAAACGTAAAGATTTGTAAGTAATGGTTATGTGATAGCATAAGTAAATTAAGATGCGATTGCGTTCTCGCCCTCTCTCTCGCTTGCACTCTCACTTTCGATCGCTCGCTCACTCGTTCGCTAACACGTCCCAAATTGCGCTATCGTCAAAAAAATGGAAATAAGGATCTAGATGTAAGATTTTCTGTAAATAGTTGTAAATAACTGTAAATAGTAAGGATAAGATTGTATAAAATATGTAGGCGGAAGTATTGTAAGAAATGGAAGTCATGTAAGCCCTTAGGGGACACATTATGAATAAAGAAGAAGAATACAATAATAAAAATAAATCATAATAACATATAATGATAATTTTTCGAAAAAATATATAATATAATATGCTCCTTTTTGCCGGTAAGGCAGTTATTTTTTGTTTACCATCAAACATACTTGCCATCAAAATTGAGTGCAGTGTTTAGAATAATAAATTAATAAATAATAATAACTTGAGAAAGTAGATATTTATCAAATATTTCTAAAACCTTTCTGAAGAATTTGGATACGTTTATTTTAAAAAAATGTTCTTTTATAAGGCTGTATCGGTCAGAAGCTGTAAACCGTGTGGAAAAATTTTGTGGCAGTCTTGAATCATGCTAAAGCCACAGTTTTTCTCAAGCTTGTCTATTCACGCAATACTAGCCTGGTGCTGCCTAGTTTTGCTACACTTTTGATTCTAACCTTTCTGCTTTCTAGTCCCACTCGTGGCGCTATCTAGGAGTTCGTTACGAATTTGAATATATGAAGACTATCCAGATTTTAGCTAGTTTCTAGATAGAATTACGGTTTGGACTAAAACAAATATTACAGAAGTGAATTCAGAAAATAATTTTGGAATAAAAGGTTTAGGAAATTACAATACATTATTGCATAAATGCTAAAGTAATACTTAAATTAAAAGTAATACTTAAAAAATTACATGAAATTTTCGTAATTTGTGGTAACCCAGTGGGCGCAAAATTTGGTGACGTCTTTACGACATCGTTACGACATCTTTATGACGACTTTTCGAAATCCTATGCCCATGTCCTTAAGATGTCTTTACGATATCTAAAAGATGTCGTGCGATCTGACGATGTCTTTCTAACATTGTAAAGACATCTTAATGACATGGACATAGGATGTCTTAAAGTCGTCGTAAAGATCTCGTAACGATGTCGTAAAGACGTTGTCAAATTTTGTGCCCACTGGGTAAGTTGCCATGATAAACTGGGATGACATAATTTTGCCGAAAAACAAAAATCCAGAATATGAAAATATACTTAAAAATAATTCCCTCAATTGGAAAAAAAAATTTAATGTTTATAACCGAGCTTGAAAACTTTCGAAGTAATAAACATATATTATAAATTATGTCAGAATTATATTGATATATATTTTTTTGGGGGAGTTTGAAATTTCTATAGTTTTCAATTTGGGTATTTGAAATTTTGGGATTTTAAAAAGTCGGGCTTTAAAATTTCGGTAATTATATAATTTTGAAAATATAATATTTCGGGAATTTTAAATTTCGGACGGGTTCGGGTTTTCGAGTTGTCGCATCTTTGTACTCTCTGAAAGAAAGAAATTCAGCCATTAAACTTTACAATCGGTTATGAATTGCCTGTTTTTATGCCGGTTTGAAAATAAGAGTGAAATTTACGAAAAAATAAAATTAAACAGAAAAATGGCACGTAAAGTTCTGATTCGAGAAATCTAATACTTTGTTTTTGGGGGTTTTTGGGCACCTACTATTAGGAAAAAATCGCCAGCTAAATCGCTCACACTGTCGCGCAACCGATTAAAAAAAACCCTTTGGAATGACCCATATGAATTTCTGTGATCCTTTCTGTGCACAATGGTAAAATTTATAGTCATTAATAATAATTTGTTACTAAATTAATAACAAAAGAGTATTGAGGCGTCATCTCCGAAACTAAAGAACGTACGAAAATAATTCTTGAAGTAAATTTCAAATGTTTGGCTCTTGAAAATGTTATATGTAGTTTCAATGAGCGAAAAGTTGCGCTTAAATTGTTTTTAAATTATTTTCTTATTCGCTTTCCAATTATCGAAGGAGCCGCACTCACAGCAGGTGACGTTGCCTGTTCTACTGCTACTCCTACAACTACGACTTTCTGTCACACTCACTCCTATTGTGAGTGCCGTTCGTTCGATAATCGGAAAACCCTTTGTATTTTGCGAAGAAGAAAATAACTTTTTGAACATTTGAGTGCATTTCACACATACATACTACTACACATAAGGCTACTCATCCCCTTTTGGCTACTGCGTCATTTACTAAATAAGGGCATCTATAAACCTCAATTCAAATGGGATATTTGGACTTTTTCTACCCTCTCCTTACACGATAACGTGTGCGATCATAAGATGCTGATTGGTCCATCTACCTACTCTACTTCAGAAACTGCTTACCCCCTTTGGGATCTGAAAAAGGGTAACGTGTATAAATACTGCCACATCGCAGAGCAATAATCAGTCAGAAAACACTACCACCAGGCAGCATTTTCTTCTCTTCTTCACGTACTTCGACCCTGACTCTACAAGTCCTGTCAGAAGTACCTATTTGCAACTAATATCAAGTAAAAGTGTTCGAAGTCTTGCAGCCTGTTCAACGACATTTCTAGTACCTCGAGGAAAAATTTTGTTTTGTTGTAAGAGCAACAAATCTGAAAAAAAACAGTGTTTACCATGCCTGAATTTGGGAGGTCAACTTTCAGCTCCTCCCAAAGTCTAAAAAAAGTCCGAAAAAGTTGAAAAAAATGAAGTCTGTTACTTGTCTATTTGTGCATTCAGACCAACTTTCAAAATTAAAAAATATTAAAAATTGTGGTCGCCAGAATTATTAACACAATAAAAAATTATCTCAGCTTTGAATGCAGACATCGAGACGAATCAAGGTTTAAAAGAAAGAAATCAGTAAACTGATACCATAAAGCTCGAACCACTAAGAAGTGGATAAAATTGTATACCTCTGTTAAGAGGGTTTGGGATTTCCCATTACTTTCTCGGTCCTCTGCGAAGAGGATCTGGGATTTTTTCTTACCTCTCGGTCCTCTATCAAGAGGATCTGGGATTTTCCATTACTCTCTCGGTCCTCTGTAAAGAGGATCTGGGACTTCCTCTTACCTCTCGGTCCTCTGTCAAGAGGATCTGGGATTTCCCGTAACTCTCGGTCCTCTGTCGAAGAGGATCTAGGATTTTCCATTACTCCCTCGGTCCTCTGTCAAGAGGATCTGTGATCTCCTCTTTTTTATCTCTTGGTCCCCTGTCAAGATTATCTGGGACCCTAGTTGCCCCTGTAGTTCTCGGTTCACACAAAAGATCAGGGATCTGTCCTCCCTTTCTTACCATCATGAAAGAAAAGGTGACCACCATAGAATGTCTTTTTTACTTTTGATGGGCCAGCAGGCAAACCCGGGAGCCTATCGTCCCCTGCCCCCCAAACGAAAGAAGAGGAATGGCAAATATCGCCGAAACCGTGCCAAAGGGCTCCCAGCCGACCAAACTTCTCTTCGAAACGCGCCCGAGCCCGCCGACCATGCCATCCCTTGGAAAGAGGTTATAGAGGAGCTCAACAGCTCGGTCAAGCCATACCAGACCTCGAAAGTTATTCGTCGTCTGCAGCTGTTTCCTCCACCTTGGAGAATGAGGGGCTCAACGTTTCCAAACAGCTCTCTCGAGGAAGAGTTGCGGGACCTAGGAGTCGATCTTCCGCCCGAGGAGACGTCTCCGCCGCCTTCCGATGTACGAAGCCCATATACCGGACTCCAAATATTCAACCCTTTTGGGAAGGAGGACCTACTGGAGCTGCGTGCCTCATCCAGCGAGCCCCCCCCCCCCCCCAGCCCATCAAAATCTCGCCACCCAAGCTCGTGTTTTTCCTGTCAGCCATACCCAAGCCTCCTCCTAGGACTACTCTGAGGGAAACCCCCAGTGTGCCGACAGAAAGGGAGGAAATCTCGACCAATCTACGGGCTACGGTACGGACTCCAGCGAGAGGGAGAGGCCGAAGTCTCGCCCTTCCTCACGACGCTCGCCCAGGAAGTCGAGGACTTACCTGTCACCCCGGCGATCACCTCAGAAATAGCAGGCTTTGGCCCAAATCTACCGACGACTTCCTCCACCGGCCGTTGTGTCAAGGAAGACTCCCGAATAGGACTCAATTGGTCCGAGGACCTATCGGACGCCCAAACGGCTAAGTCCGTTATCATCCGTCTCCAGCTGGCTACTGTGTGCCGAAACCTCTTCACGCCTAATTTCTTTTGATTCTGTTCGACTATCTGAGCTATTTTGTAATTGATAAATAAATGTTTTTTTTTCATAGTTAAAGATAAAATTCTCATCACTATCAAGATTATTCATTGTATTCTTCTCAATTCGTGTAAAAATCAATTAGAAATAAATGCTTCTGTGATGTATCTGCGTGCAGCGACGTGGCATGGTCGTTGGTGATGCGCATGCCTCAGCGTGTGTAGGACCGTGCGATGGGCATGGCACTCTCAGTGCGCCCGGCAACCCGAACGCATGTATACTATTGGAGTGTTAATAAACGCGTTTTAAGTTTACGTAGGGGTTCTCATCACTTAGTAACCTTTCCCTACGTGCCTTAGCCACTATTGGGATATACAGTAACTGGCGACGAAGATGCAAGTAAAGAAATTTGCCTAGTAGTGAAGTGTGTCTAGCAGTGAAGTGCTGGTCGGGACACTGATAGGTCTAAGCGTAACATCCTAGTACAGGAGAGTCGGGGAGTGCTCAGGTGCGTATTCGTGAGGCAGTTTTCTGGCGTGAATGCCGGATCGGAAAACTGAGTGGAAACACGTTACGTACGGTCGACCAAGACCCAGCACAACAGCGGACAGGTGGGTTGAGTATCCCGGCGAACATGCGATGTAAACAATTCATGTAGCAACGCTACGAGCGCTGGCAAAGGCTGTAAACAAATTAGGTTAAGCAGTATCCCGACATAGATGTGTACGAGTGTAAACAGATGTGAGTGAAAGCCAAAATGGACTCGTAATGAAACCGACAAATGAGTGATAAGGAGGCGATAAGCGATGATAACACTGAAATTTCGGAGCCGTTATTAACGCTCAGGAAAGCGCAACATTTACTGAAACCGGAACTTCTTGCTGGGTTAAAAAAACGCGGTGTTGATTGCAATGACGCCGATAAGCGCGACGATTTAAGAAGAAAACTCGTCGATTTAGTGCGGAAAGAAACTGAACAAACAAAAGCCGTAGAATTAGTTGCTGAAAATCTGATAAAAAGTGATAAAGTTAATATAGAAATTACCGGTAATACAGGACCTGATAGTGAAGTTAGTTTCAACACACCTGATAATTCAGGGAGTGGCTCGATAGGTAGCTCGGACATTTCAAGCAGCGTAGAAGCCGTTTCAGACGACGAAGACGACATGACAGGAAAGTCAAAAATCGAATTCAAGTTAAATTCTGATGATTGGGAAGCATTCACGGAGAGACTCGAGTTACAATTAATTCTGAAGAAAATTGAAGAAGAACATATGAAGGTTTGCAACTCTTTTGACAGGTATTGACGAAGAAGCTTACATGTTGTTTAGCAACTTATGTGCTCCAGCCAAACCTGCAACAATGAAATATGCAGATTTGATCAAGTTGATGTCGGATCACATCAACCCAAAACCTTCTATAGTGATGGAGCGGTGCAAATTCAACAAAGCGAAGAAAGGTGAGAACGAGTCAATAGTGGAGTTTGCCGCAAGGCGAAGAAAACTGGCACTGAACCGTGATTTCGAGAAACTCGATGACGCTCTTCGTGACCAGTTTGTCTACAGAGTTCAGGACGAAAATACAAGAATTGAATTGTTTGAAATCACAGATTTAAAATTCGATAAAGCTTTAAAAGAAGCTCACGCACATGAGAGTGCTGTACAAAATGCAACAGGCGCTGAAAAAACTTTGACAAAAAGTAATGGAAAAGAAGAAGTGTTTGCCATGGAACGAAATTCTAAAAATGATGCCAAAGGGAACTGGCGTAAGCAAAACAGCAGTCAAACACCGAACGAGAACAAACGCTACTGCTGCGGCAAAGCTGGACATTTTGCGAAAAAATGCAGATATTGAGGTGCGACGTGCCATGGCTGCGGGAAAGAAGGTCATCTGCAGAGGGCATGCCTGAAGAAGACGTCCAACAATTTCCTGGAAGAAAGAGCTGAGCCGGACGCAAAGGACAGCGACACATCGACAAGTAATTACTTAGAATTTTATTCGATTGATGCGAAAGACATTTTCACTACAATGAGATCAACTACCCTGCACAAGTCTAGCGTCACATAAAATTGTTGTGTAAGACGAAGCGATCATTAATATACGTCAACCGGGACATCCGGAATGCCAGAAAGAAGAAATTTCAAAACAGTTAAATGAAATTTTAACTAAAATAATAATATAAGCGTCGGACTCGCCATTTAATTCACCACTTTGGGTAGTCCCGAAAAAACGCGTCGCATCGGGAAAACCTCAATGGAGGCTTGTCACTGACTTTAGGAGTTTGAACGAAAAAACAGATCAAGATGCCTACCCACTTCCTGTAATCAATGAAATACTGGACTAGCTTGGAAAAGCAAAATTCTTTTCAGCCTTTGATTTGAGTTCAGGATTTCACCAAATTCCCATTAACGAGAATTCTGAAAAATATACCGAATTTTCTATACCTTAAGGACATTTTCACTATAACCGCATGCCGTTCGGGGTTAAAAATACTCCAGCTACATTTCAAAGAATGATGGACACAGCATTAAGAGGACTGGTAGCAAACATATGTTACGCTTATGTTACCACGAACAGAACTGAGGAAAACAATCATCCCTTTGATTGGACGTCAACTTGCGAAAGAAGTTTTAAAACATTGAAAGATGCTCTTTGCTCAAAACCGGTCTTAAGATATCCTGATTTTAAGGACACATTTACGCTGACCAGCGATACATGTAATGTTGGACTGAGGGCAATTTTATCTGAACAGCGACACCCAGTTTATTACACCTCAAGAACTCTAAATGAACCTAAACTAAACATCACCACTACCGAAAAGGAAACTTTATCAATCGTCTGGGCAGTTAAGCGGTTCCGACAATATCTTTCCGGACGTGAATTCATAATACAAACGGACCATCAGGCTTTGACGTGGCTTTTCAACGTAAAAGACCCTTCTTACAGGTTAATGAGGTGGAGAATTCAGATGGAAGCATACATGTACATGGTCGTACATAAAAAAGAAAAGGAAAATACGGCAGCTGACGCGCTTTCGTGAATGCACCCCATTCAAGATCAAATTCTCTCAGAACAATCACGAGAGAATGCAGAAATCAATAAAAGATAACGAACCGGGTTCTGAAAAATTACGAAATCACGAACTGACAGATGAAAAAGAAATTCAAAACGACTATGCAAACTGAAAAAAGAACCGTCTTCCCAGTAAATTAAAAATCAAACTTGTTACCAACCGAAAAAATTGGGATAAAATTAGCAAACAAAATAAGTTTTCTTTGCTATGAATTCAGTTACCAGACTGACGAAGAGAAATGGGTCAAACTCATCTACATCAAAATTTAAGATTTCACCAGAAACCAAACATGAAGCCTACTTAAATTTAATATGGAGGATCTCTTAATTAACATTACGGAACGAGTACAAATCGGAGATATGTTAAATTTTCTACTACAGATGAAATTCACAGAGCACACATTTTTCCTGTGTGAACAACCTGATAAAGAATTAAGTGAAGACAAATCTATTGAGGGAGGCACACGGAAACGTGGCCACTGGTCACTTTGGCGAAAATAAAACAATCAAGAGGTTACGCGAACAAACATTGTGGCTAGATAAGGAGAAAGACGTAAACGACTTCGTTAAAAAATGACAAGCAGGGCAACGCGAAAAACTGACCCGAATTAGTCCCAAGGTTGAAGCAGTAATTGCGGAAATGCCGACGCAGCCAAATGAGAATATTAAAATTGACATAGTTGTTCCATTAGTGGAAACAAATATATTTTATCCATTCTAGATATGTTCACGAAATATATCATTCTTATAGCTCTATGGGAAACGATGAGTGAAAGCATACTAACTAACCTGCTAGATCATTAGATTTACATCTTTTCTTCTCCAAAGCACATCTTAACTGACCCGGACGCTAACTTTGTATCGGAAATGGTTAAAACTTGAACCTAATATGCTTAGTATTTAATACAGCAGTTCACGAGAGCACAGGATTAACGCCGTTTGAAATGACATTTGGAAGAAATGCCAATTAACCTTCAGCCTTAGCAACAACCACTTCAATAACCCATCAAGAATTTCTAGACATTTTGGGGGAAAAAAAATGATGAGTATTTGGAAAAGGGGAGAACTGGGTAACTGTGTAACGATGTTGTCAGTTCACTCTCAAGCGGGAAGCACACACATTTGCATAGCGAATAAGCACGGTAGCGATCTCGCGTCCACCAGCAGTGGGGCTCCGATGACTGAAGCCAACTGAATCCGATCAGATCATTTCGTGCGATCGAATGCGCCTGTAAGAGTGTAGGGTGCCTCTTTGACATTGACAACAGCGCTATCTGACACGCGAACAGATACACGGGTATCTCGAAGTTATAGAAGCAATGTTAATGAAAAAGAGCAGTGAATGCCAATTCATTTTAATCAAAAATGTTATACTACGGTTTCAAATTAATTATTTACTATAATATATCTTGTTAATATTTCATTGAAATTCCAATTTCTCACCCCAGAGCATGGGGAGATGAGACATGTGCACAATTTATAATTTTCATATTTTTATCGCGATTAATATTTTTGGAACACTTCGTCCTTCATGAAATTGTTACGTGAAGGTTTACAGAATGCATTAAACCACTTACATCAAAAAAACTACTATTGATTGCAAATATTTCACTGAAAATGATAACTTCCTTAATTATTATAATAAATTAATGCGACAGTTAAAAAATTAAGGATAAAAATCAGTGTTTTTAAGTCGAGTTAGATATAAATTAGGTGGAATTCACTGTTCTCTAAACATGAGGGAAAAGAAGGAAAGTGTTTTAAAAAAATGAAAATGTTGAATAACCTTGAAAACGGACAGTCACGTGAGACATGTGCGAAAAGTGACAAGATTTTGAGGGATTTATGAACGGGGGTAGTCCTCGGCTACCACAAAATAAGACAATTACAAGATTTGCGGAACACAAAACAAAAATAAAAATTTTGAATGATCTCGAAAACGATTTGAGATATCTCAAAACTGACAAAAATTTAAGGGTTTTGCAGAGAACAGAATTTTAAGGACTTAAAAAGTGAACCATTGATAGAAAGATAGAAAGATCAACTTGATGGAATAATTGTCAGTTTTTTTTAGTGAAAATAAACCTCTCTCTATGAGAGAGAACATTTACTTGATGAGTATGAGGAAGCGAAGTGTTCATAAAGTAGGCACAAATAAATACATCTATTGCGTATGGACATGACCAAAGCCGAAAATCAATTAGGGATAGAAATTTGAAATTTACATAAGATAGCACGTATGCATTGTTTCTAAATATAATAAATGCATAAATGATTGCTTTAAAAACGTTATAACATTTTTCAAAACGAAGCAAAATAACAGAGGAAACTTTCTTGCAAAAAGATTTCGTGAAAAATTTGTCTTTTCATTCCAGCTAAACCCGTACTAGTTTCGTTGTTGGTCACCAACATAACCTTAAAAATTACCAGTCGAATGTCAACAAGCGGATTGATGATGAATATTTTAATTAAAACAGGATTTCAAGCTATAAGTCATTCAATCGATCTTCATCCTGAAACACTCAATAAGGGAAAAAGTTTAGCAGCATTCATGTGGTGAGGGTGCAGGAGTTGAAAGTGAATAGAATAAGCAAAATTCATTGCAGCGTAATCAGACAAACGTCTGTTAGTTCTCCCCCATACGACGTTAAATTACAGGTGTTTATTAATTGAAAAATATATTGTAACATAAAGAGAAGTATTAGGTAAATCTATAATTATAATTATAAATTTCCTAAAATTTTTTTTTATGTTAAAAATATTAAGAAATTATAAATGAGATACAGGACACTCACTGTAAAAAATTCAAGTAAAAAATTACATATAGGATTGCCTTAAATTTTCTTCTTGATAAATACAATAATTTTGTTATATTTCTGAATTGATTTTGAACAAATGGAATTTGTTTACATAATTGAAAATTGATTAACCAATGTTGATCAATATTCCAGCAAAGAAATGGTAATAATTTTTTATTTTTAAAAATTTCGAACAAAATATTATTTAAACAGATTCCATTTGTTTAAATAATTGAAAATTCATGAACCAATGTTAATAAATATTCCACTAGACCAATAGAAATAATTTTAAGTAAAAAAAATAATACTAATAATAAAATACTTAATGTCATTTAAATTAAAATAAAATTTACTCCATAAATATTCTGGGATAATTAAACTTTCTAACCTCAAAATCTGACAACTAGCATTACTTTTACAAAAATAATAGATCGTATATATATATATGCAATTATATGGCCAACGGCCATGCCATGCTGAAAAAAAAACAGTTCTCGTCAGATCACTGAAGTTAAGCAGCGTTGGGCGCGGTTAGTACTTGGATGGGTGACCATTCGAGAATACAGCGTGCTGTTGGCATATCGTGGGTGTGGTGAGCCCACACTTGTAGTTATTTATAACTACAAGAAAACTATCCACCTAGAAACACTACCCGAATCGGGTAGTGTCACGCCTACCCTGAAAGGGAAATGGCTTAATGGTATCCTTATATATAATATTATTTACCCAATTAACACAATAATTTGTCCAGATACCTTTTTCGAAAAACAATAGACCTGTCATAGACAGATAAATTCAAAACTCAACTCCGATCAAACCGTTTAATAAACTCGAGCAAACTTTTTTTTCGCTGAATCGAGATTTTATCAGTTTTCCTACAGACACTCTCGTTATTTGATGGTTAAACTCTTATTTTCAGTATAAATTTATTTATTTTCAATCGCATGTAAACAAGTGGATTTCATCCCTAAGAAATTGCACAGATAGGCGCCAGGCTGTTTCCGTGGCCGTACTCAATAGGGAATACATACATAGTACTTCGCAGCGGTATTTAGAAGTGTAACACTTCGAAATAGGTCATTTTTTTAACATCCTTGGAACTTTTATATCAGATTAAAACTTTTTTTAGTGTGCATTAATATTGTTAGAAATGGTAAAAATGAAGAAAAAAAAACATTTATTATGACTCAGTGGATGTTTTATTAACATTTACGAATGTGCATTCGTGCAATTCTGTAAACTTTGTAGATTTTATTACATTTTTGCTCTTATCACACTTAACCGTAATTATGGAAAATCTGTAATCGGCGACACAAATAATTTCGGCAAGTATTTGAAATATCGTTAGTCAAAATCTAGCCTTTGAATTTCGTATCACACTTGCCCGTATGGAACCTATATATCAAGCTTCGAAGTGCTCTATGGAAATAAAAAAAGTATAAAAAAAGTATCTTTATAAAAAAAAAGGATCCGCAAAAATAACAGTAGCCTTTTTAAATCAGTCAAAAATTAGTTTTTAAATTACAAGGTAGTGTAAAAAATACTTTAAACTAAAAAAGAACGTACTTAAAAATAAAATGTCTTTCATACTTTTGTGTATGTCAATAACTGCGCTCGAGACTGCATCTAAGGAGAAAGGAATGGCCTAGAATTTGCTCTTAAAGCTTTTATTCAACAAATTTGTGTTAAACATAGGAACGCTGACAATACAGAAATATTGGGCTAGGTATTAAAGAATATCTTCAACGAAAACCGTTTTTTCCTTAACTTTATGCGCTCGAAAACGTGATCAATATATATTAGGGTGGGTCGAAAAAACCAAACGATGGAAATCAAAATTGGAACTATGTCGAAAGGTAGTGAATTAGAGTTCAAAAAACATCAACTTAAAAAAAATTACGGTGCACCTTGAAATTTTCTTCTAAATACACTGGAACTTCGAATTACGAGCGGCTTTGGGGCATTGCTTGCAGTGGCCTTCACCGTAAATCCAGACCGTCCGAAAGTAAACATGCAGGGCGGCTGAATCATTTCTGTTGGACTTCTGTTGGATTTGAATCCATGACGTAGCCTGATGCAACTAACGCGCTGAGAGTGCGGACCTCGAGCAGTTTGTCACGCTTGACTGAGTAATCCCTCCCGCGCTCCCCGCATCACCAAATTTCGAGGCCATCAGTTCTAGGAACCTCGTAAACTCGGACTCCATAATTCCAACTACCAGTGTAATGAAAAAAATTACTGTATAAATTTGAGACAAATCGAAATATATTTAGTGTTCGCAAAGCAGCGTTAAAGCTTTAATAGAGAATATTTCTCAAATTGATAAAGATAAGTGATTTTAAATACAGGTCTATGAATTCGTCTTAGTTTCCTGTATAATTTGAGATGACTTAAAACCCACAATAACCATATTAATAACACTCGTATTCCTCTTGTAAATTTGCACAATTTTTATCCATTGCAATTTTCTCTAAAATCAATATTTTGAAAGTTATTAGTAATTAGAAAATTGTAACACATGAGAATTGTGCAGATGTGCAAGAGGAATACGACTATAATGGTATATTTGTTGAAAAATATTTTCTTTTATATATTTTCCACATAATTGTTTATATGTAAAGATTATTGTTGTGTATGAACCATATACAATTATAAATGAAACCAAGGTAAATTCAGATACCTATATTTAAAAGCACTTGTCTCTATTAATTTGAGAGATATTGTCTATTAAAACTTTAACCAAATATACTCAAATTTTCCTCAAATTTATACAGTGACGTTTTTTCATGATTTAGAAAACGAATATCAAGGTGCACGGAAATTTTTTTTAAGCTGGTATTTTCTGCCCCCCCCCCCCCCCCACCGTGATGAGGGACCGGAAAAAGTATAATTAATTTGCGCGTTAGAAATGTGCTTTCAAAAGTTCTTATTTTCATAGATTTTATATTGTCGTGTATGTCAATTTCTTAAAATTCTTTTAGAGGTCTTAATCTTCTTTCAGAATTTGTACAGCTTTTTAATTAACGTTCTCTAGGCGATAACTTATGTTCAATGGACCCCTTTTTCAAAAAATAATTTTAAAATCTACACGAATCAGAAAGAAATTGATAAGTTTGGGAAAATCATAAACTTAATCACAATAAATTTGGAAAAAAAATGTTTGATTTATGATTTCCCAGGCTTATCAAATTTTTTATAATGTATTTTTACCATTAGAAAAGCCTCAAATGCCTGATAAAATTCTTTCGTCATTCTTATAGATTTTAAAATTGTTTGTTTTTTTAAACAAGTGTCCAATAAACATAAGTTATCGCCTACAGAATGTTAATTAAAAAGCTGTAAAAATGTTAAGAAGTTTAAGACCTCTAAAACATTTTTAAAAAATTAACATACACGAAAATAAAAAACTGTCGAAATAAGAATTTTTCAAGCACATTTTGCTAATGCTCAAATTGAATGCGTTCATCAATCCACACCAATTCCCATATCGAATTTCATCATTTCGTTTTTTCGACCAAGCCTAATGTATACATATTACGCCTTCTCATTTTGAGACTTTTTAAGAAGCCCACCGACTGTTCTATTTTTATTGATTTCTTCTTTTTAGGAAGATTAGTTACCTTAGGCATACCTTTCTTAAATTTTTTATTAAAAAAAAAGAAAAAAGAAATTTGTGAGCATGACCAATTTCTCACACCACTTTACTGAAACTAGCAAAAAAGTAGCTTTACATTGAAAAAAGTAGCAAAAAAGTAAAAAAGTGCGAAACTTCGAAGCTTGCTATATAAGAATAATAATAATATAGTAGTAAATTAATCAGAACGTCACAAAATATACAAATATTAGTATAAACATGTTCGTACCTTGTAGCTTGATGTTGGAGTTGAGCATAACTATTCTCCACACTTTCAGTCCAAGCAGAAAGATCATTCATCTTTCCTGGTGGTGGAGGAGGCAATTCGTATCGCTTCATGGTAAGAACTTCCATAGTTAAGCAATTTTGCAGTCTTTCAAATTCGTGCTTCATCACTTCAGTTTCAAACGCAATTATATTTAATGCAGGTAGGTGTTCTAAATAATTTTTAGTTGGCCTATACCGTCGCGTTTCTTCCTCTACCATAGCCAAAGCCTAAACGTAAAATTAATTATTTATCAATATTTACCATATTACATTAATCATTCAAAATTTTTATTTTTGCATATCAATCATTATGTATTGTAACGGGGATCCCGGTTATCCCTATTTTTCCCAAATTCGAAGACCTGCAACTAATCGAAGGACCGCAAAAATTGGCTCCGGGCTGGGATTCCAACCCAGGCCGCCGGTATATTAAACCGGCTCGCTATGCATTACGCGAAGGATCAGATTCAATGAGCTCTAAGACACTTCAAATTTGCTCTATATCAACTATATGCTTCTTACGAAACCGGTAGGATGAACTTTGCGGGGTTAACTTACGTTAAAACTCGCAACGTTCAGTATTTCTCTTTACTAATGAGTGTATTATATACGCGACATAGTTCACAAAAATGTACAGTACCGTCCAGGAGTATGAGGACACCTAAAGAGCGATTAAAAATATGCACTCTCTTCTCGGAGGATATGTCGGGACCAAATGATTGAGTTAGACCAGTCTAATTTCTGATTTTTTACCATTTTCATGATTCAACCAGATTCAACTTCACTCCTAGCCAAATCGAGGAAAATAATGGTCAAAATTTGAAAATCATGCGAAATGAACCTTGAAATCTTTTTTTAAATACGAGCCCAAAAATCTATAAAAATGCTCACTGGTTGTCGAATTATCATAAAAAATGTCTATTTCCCGTGCTTAAAAGCAACAATGTTTAAAAGTTAAAGTCTAAAACTTTTGTCCGACGTTGGTATCATAATAATATTAAAGAAATTAAGGGCATGCGAGACAGCGAAATACCTATATTGCTGACCTCACTTTATCAGTTCACTGAATATTTTTTTTGAACCTGAGAACTTTTTTACAAAATAAAATATCGAGCTGAAACTTTGGAAAATGTATTAGAATACAATAAAGTACGTTAAAGTACTTCATTTGGGTAGGAACTTCACTAAAAATTATTTCCGAACAAATTAAAACTGGGAGCCTATTGTCACATATTTTTTCTGAACCTCGAAATTTTTTGAACGTTCGAACTTTTTTTATACATAAAATATCAGCCTCAAACTTTCAGAAATGCAAGAGCCGACAGAAAACTACGTTAAATGCCGTCATTTAATAATAAGAGATATAAAAAAAATTATTTCAACTAAATCACATCCGACTCCAGGACG
>CAKNYM010048484.1:0-29133 GCA_932195095.1 Andricus curvator
AAAAAGCAAGACAGCATCTCAAAGATCATGATTTTGTATCTCCCAGATTGTTGTGGGCTAGAATGAAGGTAGGAATCAGAAGGTTATTTATCATAGCGTGCTACGCCCCAGTTGACAGTGAGCCGCGAGAAGTCAAAGACGCTTTCTGGGACACTTTAAATGACACAATAAGTACTTGCGATCAAGGTGAAAGAATAATTCTGCTAGGAGATATGAACGGATGGGTCGACGTTCAACGTCAGGATACAGATACAGAAAGGGTGCTAGGTAAATTTGGGGATGCAACAAAAAAAAACTATAACGGGGAAAAATTAGTTAGCTTATGCTTAGAAAAGGGCCTATTTATTACAAATACTTGGTTTAGACACAAAATGATCCATATGTACACCTGGCGTAAAGGAAATAGCCACAGTATAATTGACTTTGTTATTGCGGATGAAAGACTAAGAGAAGTAGTGAAAGATACAAGAGTCATGAGGGGTTCCGAATGCAATACTGATCATTACCTCTTAGTCTCCAAAATAAATTTAGGGCGGGGATGGAGAAGAAAGAAAACAACAAAAACAAAACAAACGCGAATAAAGATTGAAAATTTACAAAAACCGGAAGTGCGAATAGACTTTCAAAATAGGTTAAACGCAAGTATAGATGAGACAATTTGGAAGGGATTAATAACCAATAAAGATTTAGAGGGCATGTGGACTTTGCTACGGGATGTCATCGTTGAAACTGCGACCGAAGTATGTGGTACGGCGGTTGTTGGAAGAAAATCTGGTGATGCATGGTGGAATGATGAAATTGAGGCAGCCCAAAAAGAAAAGAGAGAAGCGTACGAAAGAACGTTGCACATTACAGGTCTTAGCTATGAGGAGAGAAATAGACTTAAAAATGATTACAGACACAAAAAGAGAAAAGTTAAACGACTAGTCAAAGAGAGTAAAGAGAAAATGAGAACAGAAGAAGAGAGGAAAATACAAAACAGCTTTGAAGGAATGATGAAACTATTATATAAACAGTTGAAGGAAAGTAAAAATACAGAGTTTGCGAGCATGAGAAACAGCAAAGGTGAAATGCTATATGATATAGACGGGATAGTAGATGCTTTAAAAGACTCTTTTAAAGAACTATTAGGAGGTAAAGATATAGGACAACAAAACTGCGACATAGAACATAATGCATTAGAAAACCCAATTGAAAAAGTATGTGTCACTGAGGTCAGAAACATAATAAAGAACTTGAAAAACGGTAAGGCTGCTGGTGTGGATAGTATCAGCGCTGAAATGCTTAAATACGGTGGCGAGTACATACCTCACAGGTTGTGCGAATTGATAAATTTATGTATCGAGACGGGAGAAGTCCCGGACGATTGGAGAAAAGCGATTATCGTACCAATATACAAAAGAAAGGGAGATAAAAGCAACTGCAGCAATTACAGAGGTATCAGTCTACTAAGTACCGTAAGTAAAATATACTCAAAAATACTTATTCGTAGGGTAATGGAAATTACAGAAGAAAAGATATGGGAAGTCCAAAGTGGATTTATGCCAGGAAGATCATGTACAGATCAGATATTTAGCCTAAGACAGATCACAGAAAAAAGCTTGAGAGTAGGAAAGAAAGTTTTCTGTACATTTATTGACCTAGAAAAAGCATTTGACACGGTAAATAGAAGTAAACTTTGGGAAGTTCTTAAAGAGTACGGAGTAAATGGAGGGCTCCTACAACCAATAAAAACAATATATACAGGTAGTAAAGCGAGCGTAAGGGTAAACGGGAAACTGAGTGACTGGTTCGATATTATGCAAGGCGTGAAACAAGGATGCGTTATGTCCTCGTGGCTATTTATCATATTCATGGATAAGTGTCTAAGAACTGCACTCTTCGACGAAGAAGGTGTAGATCTCCAAACAGTCAAGGTACGTGGGTTAGCTTTCGCAGATGACAAGATTGTTATGGCAGAATCAGTCGAGGATTTGCAAAGAATGTTGAATAAACTTAATACAAGCATGAAGGACATGGGACTCAAAATTAACGTAAATAAAACAAAAATCATGGTGTTTGAGGGAAAAAGTGAGAAAACAATATGCAACATTATCATAAATGATGAGAGATTAGAACAAGTTGACCAGTACGTGTATCTAGGTAGTCTATTCACTAGCGACGGAAAAATAGATGGGGAGTTAGATAGGCGCATAAATAAGGGTAGACAGGTTATCGGTAGACAAGGATCCATCCTCACAAATAAAAACATATCAAAAAAAGCTAAAATGGCCATACATAATTCTATATTCGTACCGACTGTACTATACGGTAGCGAGACATGGACCTGTCAAGAAAAGGACAGGAGTAAAATTAACGCGATCGGCATGAAACCTCTGCGCATAATATGCGGGAAAGCACTGATGGACAAAGTCCGAAACGAGACTATCCTCAAAGAATGTGGTACAGGAGAGACACTAGTTGACATATGGGAAAGAAATCAGTTAAGATGGTTCGGACATCTTGAAAGAATGAAAGGTGAACGACTGACCAAACAAGTGTATAAAGGTAAAGTAAATGGTAGAATGCCCAGAGGTAGACCGCCGAAAGAATGGTTAGAATCTGTAAGTGAGACATTGATCCGTAGAGACATAAGAAGCCATAGAAACACAAGAGCTTGCATGAAAAAATGCATGGACGTGAAGGAAGCTAGAGTAGTATGCCAGGACAGAAAAATGTGGCGACAAATAGTTTGTAAACAGAGTGACAGTAGAATGAATGGCGCCTGAAACAAAGACCTTGGATACTAATGGGCCCAAGTGGAGAACCATACATAACAATTTTGTGAGGCTCTTCACTTGGGGTGATCGCTAGAGAGATTGATCAGCAACCTGGGTCGGAGCAGTGTTGCGGAATAAACGTGTCATTTAAATAAATAACACGAGAATTCCAGATCAATCTGAAATATTTATACCTAACATCCATATACCTATCTACCATATACCCATATACCTACATGCCTACATACCTTACAACCTTACACCTATATACCTATTCAACCTATACAATACTATTCTCCAACCGAGCAAGTCACGCCTACCCCGAAAGGGAAATGGCTTAATGGTATAATAAAGAAAAATGGTTCGTCATCCTGAAATTCGGGGTGAGTTTAAATATTTTTTATCAGTGTGGCTAATCCATCCCTTTTTCCAGCTCTACCAATTTTTCTTTCTAAAAACAGAGAAATGTGAAATTTTAATATTTCCAAAGTGCACAATTTTAAACTGAATATTATAAATCTAAGGATCGCAACAAAAAGTTGAGAGTACTTTTTTTGGTCTGTTTTACATTTTTTGTATACTAATGTCATATAATTTTTAACTATTAAGGAAATTTAAGGGCATAGAGTCGTGTTTTTTTTAATAACCCTTAAAATGGTCTTTAAAATTAAAAAAAAAATAATAATATGATTCAAACGCATCTCATGAATTTTTTAAGTAACTCAAATTTATTATTTCATTATTAACTGTTTTCTTAGTCATTGATCCATTAATTAACGTTTTTTTGAAACTTTCACAAATTTTTGTTCTTCAAGTGAACCATGAACGAATATAATCGTAAACTTAAAATATATAATTTACAGGTTTGATTGGAAAATAAATTATACTAACGCGTGTCATATTTTTCCAATTTGCGTTTATATTGGAATTTATTGATAAGAAATTAGTCAATTAAACGGTGTATATTTTTTTGTACCGTAAACACGAAAATATTAGATACTCGTTGGCCCTAATTACTAAGTAAAGGAAATGTACTTTTTGCTCAAGGTTAAAATGAGGCAATTCTACAAAAAAAAAGAAAAAATGGATACAGGTGCTCTAAAAAAATAAAATAAAACGCGGACCGAGCATAAATAAAAAATTAAGAATATAAAAAAATACGCCATTTCTTTCACAGAAAAATACATGCTTTCACAGAAAAAATATTTTCTAACAATGTCTATCAGGACGAATGATTTTGAACTAAATACTTCCTGAGCATTGCTGTTTCTTCATTTTTTAAATTTCTATATTTTTAATTTAAAATTGGAAAATTTAATATTAAAAGCCTCACAATTCAATCTTAAGTTTAATAATTTCAGACTTAAATATTCTAAATTTTTTGGTTTCAATGTTACGCAGTTTTTAATTTATTAATTTAAATTCACATTGATATTCTAAATTATTTGTTTTTAATTTGAGCGTACACAATTGTCCGTTTTTTTTAATTCTTCGAAACCGTAGAATATCAAATTGAAAGACTTGATACTTACACAATTTTCAGTCTAAAGGATTAGTAATTAAAAATTTTCGAATTAAATGCTTCCAGAATAAATTCAACACATTGAAACATTAAGACAATAATTTCTCAAATTCGGGCTTCAAAAATTAGAAGATTTAAGAAATACGCATTGAAAATGGAATCATTTTTTATTTTAAAATGTTAAAAAATATTGAATATTTCAAACTCAACTTTAAGAAAAATTCGAATTGAAAATCTTAAAATTGTGAAATTTCAAACGTTTGAATCACATATAGCAATATTGTTATGTATTATTTTTCTTTAATTTTTAATTTTCAGTATTATATCTTAAAATTTTCCGATTTTTAGTTGAAGATTATAAAAAATAAATCATTAAAAATTGAAAAATATTTGTTTGAGAAATTTCAAGAAGAATGTTTTGTTTAAAATTAAAATAAATAAGAATGAAACTATCTGACACCATTCAACATTTTTGTGTTGAATGCTGAATATTCTTCCTTCAATAAGTTTTAAATTTAGAATTAAAATTGAAATGGTTAACTTTTGAAAAGTACAATTAACAATTTCAACATTTTTAATTTTTGAACAATTTAAATTTATTTAAAATAGTTGAAATTTTTAAGGGTTTGAGTTGAAAAAAGTTCAATATCATAATTTTTTGCGACTAAATTTTTTTTCAGTTTTAAATGAAGTTTAGATTTGTTTAAGTTTCAATGTTCGGGAGTAGAATTTTTTTTCGTTTTTAATGTTTCCCATTTGAAACTACTTTTTATTTTTAACGTTTTTTTAGAACCATTTAATTTTATAGGTATATTATTTTTGGAAATGTTTTCATTTTGAACGTTAAAAATGACGGTGAATTAATTTTTTTATTTTAGAAAACATTTTCTGATATCAATTTTAATGTTAAATAATCATTTTTTAAATGCATTGAAAATTATTTAAATTCAAAAAGTTTCAATTTTAAATTCTTCAATTTTGAACGCTTTTAATTAGAAATAAGACAATTTAAATTTCTTTGAATTTTAACTGATCCAATTTTCGAAATTCGAATCTGAAAATATTCTATTTTCAACGTTTCGAAATCATCCTATATATTCGAAATTTTAATCTGAAATCATTGAATTTCGATTTTTTTATTACTAGATTTTTAAATTGTTTATACTTTTTATGTTAGGAAATTAAAATCCAAAGTCTGGATTGATCATAAAATCCCCCCCCCCCCCCTTATATCACCTCCAGCACTTTCTTCTCTCACTCTTCTCATAAGAACTCCTTGATCTTCGGCTAAAACCAAGTGAGTTACGTATACCCCGAAAGGAATTTGGCTTGATGGTATAATAATAATAAAAAAATAATTTTATTCACCTCTGACGCCACTTTTCAGTCCCTAGGGAGTAAAAAGACTTTTTACTCCCTAGGGACTTGTGTTTCGTTAGGGTATGTTACGTGTGGGGGGGGGGGTATTTTTGACCGGATTAAGTAACATTTTCAATTGCATTTCCTATTAAAAAAGCGTTGTTAATAAATATCTCGAAAATATCGAACACATTGTGATCGAAAACGAGAAAATTTAAATTGTAAGTAATTGTTTATTTTCGGGAAATAATTATGTTCTTAACATTTTGCTACCACACTGAAATTGTCAACTTTTTTACATTTTCAAAGAGATGAGAAAAATGAAATTACGGGCAAAAACTTATTTCGAAGAATTCGAAAAAAAATGTAGAAGCTTTTTAATGATTTTGAAAGATTTGAGATTATTTTTTTCTAATATTTCTGGGAAAATTTTAAATCGTTTCGGTTTTATTTTAAAAGAATAATTTTAAGTTTGGAAGATTTCAAAATGTGTGGAAAAAGAATATGAGAGTCTTCAAGACAATTTTCATTTTTCAGGATTTAAACCATTTTTAGGTAAACTGATTTTGGCAGGGTGTCAAGAGAATGAAAAAAATGTTCTTAACATTCATGGGAAAATTTGAAATGATTTTTTAATGAATTCTAAGAGAAAATTGAAAAACATTACAAAATATTTTTAATTATTTCCTAAAATTTTTAAAAAGAGTCTAAAAGATTATGAAGAAAATTTTTGCAATTTTGCCATATTAGATCATTTTAGAAAAAATCTGAGTAATTTTAAGATATATTTAGAAGTTTTGAAACGATACAAAAAGAATTAAAATCTATAAAGATATTTTAAAAATGTTGTAAGGTTTCAAGAAAATGAAAAAAATTTATTAGGTTTCTAAGAAAATTTAAAATGATTTTTTATTTTGAAAAATTATTTTACAAAGATTTAAAAACATTTCAAAAGATATTTTTGCAGAATTTAAAAGAAATTCAGAAAAAATTTGAATAATTTTAAAAGATTAGAAGGTTTAGAAATTCTAAAATGATTTAAAAAAATAATTTTCTTAAGATTCTTGGGGAAATTTTAAATGATTTAAAGAAAAAAAAAACTTTAAAAAAATTTGAAAAAGATATCAAAACATTGCAAACCATATTCTAGAATTTCGAAAAATAGTGTAGAATATTTTAAAGCAAAATGTTTCAATTTGGTAAGATTAAACAATGGAAAAAACCAAGTAAATTCAAGAAATATTTATAAGATTTGAAGAGATTCAAAAACAATTTTAAACATTTGAAGATTTTACATAATGTAGATCTTAAAAATTTCAAACAAAAACTTTAGAAGCTTTAAAAGAATTTTGAAAGGTTTCAAGAGAATAAACAAATTTTCTTAAAATCTCTGGGAAAATTTCGAAGATTTTAAGGCAATTTATTTACATTTTTAATGATTTTTCAAAATTATAAGAAAAATTAGAGCCAGCTGAAAATATTTTAACGAATTTAAGAGGTTTTGAATAGATTACAAATTTTTTAAAACTTATAAACATTTCCAAAAATTTCACAAATAGTTTTTGATTTCTTCCAAACTTCTGAGATCCTGTAAAATAAAAAATTGTCTGTAAAATCTTCTAGATTCTTTTTTGATACATCTGAAATATTCACAAATCTTTTTTAATTTTCTCAAGGATCTTATAAAAATTATATTTATATAAATTTCAAAACAAACTGACAATACTTCTTTTCTTGTCAGTCATTTCAATATTTGTATGACTAAAAAAAAGATTTGAAAAGCATTCAGTGTTACATCAAAATATTGTTTTATTTATTACTAGACAATACTTCATCTGAAAAAACCTTTCTTTGTTATTCAAAAAACGTTTATTATGCTTTTAAACATAATACAAAAAATGTTACTTAACGGTGGTCCGAAGGAAATTTTACGATCTGTTACATGGGGGGGGGGGGGAAGGTCGAAAATAACGTTACGTAATATTTGAAGGCTCCCTTATGCAATTATATGTTTCTATGTGAAATATTTATTTAAAATATTGAGAGTTATAGCACTGATAAAAATAAAAACATGTTTTTGAAAGAAAACAATTTATAAAAATAAGCCTAATAGTTTAATGAAATAGCAGAATGTTATTTTATTCATTTCCATTCGAAGTTTCTATCTTTTTAATGAAATCGTTTGAAAAATGAAACATTCTAAAAACTAAATATGGATTAAATACGGAATTTATTTTAATTTTATTGAAATCAATTTTCAAATTTTTAAAATAATATATTTAAAAAATTACATTTTATTGACAATTAACACGTGATTTATTTATTTAAATTAGTTGAAACGATCTGCTTTCAAACACAAAGGATACTATTAAATGTTTATGTTTAATACTTGATAGTATTTTTTCATATTTTTAATTTTCCCGTCCTAATGTTTGAAACTTTGGAAACTTTGAAACGTTTCCAAAGTTTCATGAAACTTTTCATTTGGTCAAAGTTTCATGAAACTTTACAACCCAAGTGAGGACTCCCATAGAAATTTTACAATTCAGTGCTTTTGTGCCGACCCTGCACTCAACGCATGATCCTCTCCATGGACACGGCCAATATTCATTCGAGAGCCCATACAGACTTGTATAGACTGCATAGTGCACTTAAAGAAGTTGGCTTTGGGGAGAGTAGTATGTCTCGAGAAAGCTGGTAAAAAAAAACTATGTTGCTGGTAGTTCCCTGAGGAAACGTAAAATCTCATTAAAACGATCCGGGGCTCCGCAAAATGCCTATGACATAGAGATAAAAGATATATCCGGCAGAACATATATTTTCATAGATAAATAATTATTAGGCCAAAATTATTATTGGTTTTTATAGAAATTCAGTAGCGTAGCTAGTGTATTGTAAAATAGTACTTATATTATGTACTATGAGGAAGAATCGGACTTTTTCGACAAGTGTAATTTTTCAGTACGAGCCGAAGGCGAGTTCTTCAGCGCGAGCCGTGAAAGAGTACTCTGGAACACACACACACAAACAGTACTATACAGTAAAAAGCAACGACAAACACACTTCTTTATTTTTCTCTATCTAGGGAGAAAAGTTGCTCATTATTCACCTCTGACGTCACGGTAGTCTGAAAACTGCTACTTCTATCCCCGTTTACAGAGGTAGAAGAGACCCTTCATATACCTGTGTTATAAAAAACATTCTTTTTATCCCAGCTGAAATCATGCATGTGGTATAAAATAGTATATTGTGTATCGAGGGCGTAAAGAAGGCTATTTTGACGAGTGTGAACTTGCCGCCCGAGCGAAGCGAGGTCGGCAGTCGTAAGAGGCAAAATAGCCGTACGCCTTTGATACACACCATACTTTTTGTCCTACCCTTCTTGAAAACAAGAATTTGAAGCAGATAGAGAATGTTTGGTGTACTTGACAATTTTAGAATAAAAGTGAAAGAAAGAAATATCGTACTTTGTAGAAGGGAGACTGTGAGGTGCAGCGATACAATTTTTTCAAGATAAAGATAATTCCCTTTATATTCTGACTTGCGTGGTGAAGTGTATGTGTATCGGGCGTAAAATTTTATGTAGCGGACGTAAAGTGTTATTTAGCGGGCGTAAAGTGTTATGTAGCGGGCGTAAAGTTTCATGTTGGCCCGGCGGCAGAGCGCGCATGGGCGAACGTTACTGGGCTGGAAGCGGCCACATTACGCCTGCTTCACGTACATGCAATGGCGCGTTTTCAAGGGGGGTTGGCCAAAAATATATTTTAAGTTAAAGGATGCCAACAGCCATACCACGCTGAAAAAACCAGTTCTCGTCAGATCACTGAAGTTAAGCAGCGTTGGGCGCGGTTAGCACTTGGATGGGTGACCATTCGAGAAAACTGAGTGCTATTGGCACATCGTGGGTGTGGTGAGCCCACACTTGTAGTTATTTACTACAAGTTATCAACCTAGAAACACTACCCGAATCGGGTAGTGTCACGCCTACCCCGAAAGGGAAATGGCTTAATGGTATACATACATGCAAACGCTTTTTTCAGAATACATAAATTGATAAATTCTGGATGTTTCCAATTTTTAATTATTTGATTTTAAACGCAATTTTTTTAGTTTTTGATGCCGTAGTTTGAAATTGTTAAAGATTTAAGGCTTTAAGTCTCAAGTTTCCAACTTGGAAAGTATCAAGTTTTAAAGAGCATCATGATAGTTTATTTTTAATGCTTCATTTTTCTAGGCTCAAATTTCTATAGTTTCAAATTTATATGTTTTACAATAGAACCGTAAGATGGGGCTAAGCTGAACATTTAAAAAAAATGTTTTTCTCAATATATTACCCCGTTTTTCGGAACGAATCAAATCGATTTTGATGACTTAAATCTATACAATGTTACTTATTCATCGTTTACTCAACAGAGAAATCATTTTTGTCTTATATAAAAAATAAAAAAATAAAAAACTGTTTATTGACCAATCTTGTTTTTTGTCGAAATTTTTTTTTCTCTCCCTTCTTGCAAAATTAAAACAAATTATGCGATATGTATGAAAGGCAGTTTATTTTTTCGACGACAAAATTCCATATCACCCAGCTGTATCAAAAAATAAAATTTCTGAAATAAAACATTTTCGCATCTTGAAATTTTTTTATAAAAAAAAATCTTTTCTCTGTTAAACATGTCACATTTACCACATTGCTATTCCTAAATGGACACATTCAATTTCGTTTCCGACTCTCTCATCTTAAATTTCACTGATTGGAGAAAAGTTTAGAGAGAACGAAACTGTCGCTTTCGTCCTTATCATGCCTTAAAGTTTTCGAATCAAAAGCGTGAATTTGTTTCATTCTGTTTGTTGAAATAACTGTTGTATTTAAAACTGAAATTTCTCAATTAATTTCGATGAAGGTCATATAAAAAATAAAATTTGAACTTTGTTTATAAAACTGAAAAAGGCCAATTGCTTATTGCAACAATTTTAGAAAGAAAACCCTAAGCATAAATAATAAAATAATTGTTTAAGTCATAATTGTTCATTTAAATTCCGTTATTTGCATATTTGTGATTTTTTTTCTGCTTTAAGCAAAAATCGTAATTTTCATTAAATTTTAATTTACAAAATCTCATTCTATTCCTTTACAATTCTATTCTTCACGTTTTTATCAAATATTATTTAACGAATTGTTTAATTCAAAAAATGACAAAAAAAAATAATTTCACGTAATATTTCTAAAAAAAATAATAATCATAATAACGTGACAAATATAATTATGAAGAACCTTTTTTGTAATAGAATGAGCTTTTGTGAATTGAAATTAAATAAAAATCACGATTCTTGCCTAAAGGGAAAGAAAAAACACAAATTCGCAGATAACTACATTTCAGGCCTCACAGTCCCTATGGGATAAAATATAGGGACCAAAGGGTACTTTTTGTCACGTTCATAGGGTACTTTTTTCGTGCTCAAAGGGTAACAAATTCAGGATAAATTCGTAATACTTAAAAACAATTCAAGTTAAATTCAAAAGAATTCCAATGAATCAGAAAAATGTTATTAATTGAAAAAATTCCATTGATTTCCGTAAAATTGGAATGAATTTAGAAGAATTTAAGGTAAAAGAGAAGAATTCGATGAAATTCATAAAAAATCACGGTGAGGTTGAAAGAATTTAGGACCAATTAAATAAGAACTTTTAAAAATTCGAAAAAATCAATTGAATTAAACAGAATTGAATGAATTTAGAAGAATTCAAGTAAATTAAAAAGATTCAAGAGAATTCCAAAGAATTTAAACGAATTGAAGGGGAATTAAAAAAAATCAAATCTTTGAAACCCTACTAATTTCTAACCAAAGAAGTGACTGATGGCTACAAAACAATTCAAGTTAAAGTCAAATGAATTGGAAACAAATTAAAAAATTGAAAAAATTCCATTGATTACAATAAAATTTAGAGAAATGTAAGGGGAATAAGAAGAGTTCGATGAAATTCGTAAAAAAATCAAGCTTAATTTAAAAAACAATCAAGTGAATTAAAAACAATTCAAAAATATGAAAAAATTCGTTGAACTGAGTTAGTTTGAAATGAGTTTAGAACAATTAAAGAGAATTTAAAAGAATTTGATGAAATGCCTAAGAATTTAAGGTGAATTTTAAAGACTTCAAGATAAATAAAACAAAAACTTTTGAAACTTTTACTGAATTGAGTAAAATTGGGTGAATTTACAAGAATTCAAAAGGAAATCTGTGGAACCCTACGAAATCCCTCACTTCTTGTGAATAAATTCTTTGAAATCCATTAAAATATCATAAAATTCCGTGAAGTTCTATGAAATTTGATATTTCCAGAAAGCCTGGAAAATTGATTGAAATACCTTGAAAGCTCTTAAAACCCCATAAAATCATTGAAATCCTCCGAAATGTTATAAAATCCTTTGGAATATTTAAAAATATCCTGTAGCCTTACAGGTCCTGTAAAATCCTTCCATATCTTTCGAAATTCTTTAAAACCGCATGCAAATTTTTTTAAATCCCTTGAAATTATTAAAACCCTTGGAAATCCCTTGAAATTGTTTAAATCTTTTTAAAATGCCTTGGAATCTTTCGAAACACCTCAAATATTTCAAATTCTTTGAAATCCCTTCAAACTATTGAAATAAATAAAAAAAAAGTTCTGGGAATCTTTTAAAATTTCCTAAAATATTTCAAATCCTTTGATATTTTTTGAAATCTCTCGAAACTTTTTAAAGCTCTTGAAAATGCCTGGGAATCTTGAACAATACCGTCAAATATTTCCAATCCTTTGAAATGCATTAAATTACTGAAATCCATTAAAAATTTATTTGTTATCTTTTAAAATGACCTAAATTATTTAAAATCCTTGAAAAATTTTTAAAGATCTTGAAAATGCATAGATAATATACTATTCAAATATTTCAAATCCTTTGATCATTTTATCAATTGATCCTCAGGATCGATTCAATCAAAACTTTTAAAACTTCAAAAAAATCCATTGAATTAAGTAGAATTGAGTAAATTTAGAAGAACTCAAGAGAATTCATAAAATTCAAGAAAATTTCAAAGAATTAAGGATAAATTAATAAGAATTCAGGGTGAATTTCAAATCTCTTCAAATCTTTAAAACCCTGCGAAATATCTCACTTCTCTTGAATAAATTCTTTAAAATACACCAAATTATTATAAAATCCCCTAAAATCATTGAAATCCTCGGAAATCTAATAAAATAACGTGAAATCTTTCAGAATATCTTAAAACCTTGTAAGTCCTGTAAAATCGGTCCATATCTTCTGAAAATCTAGAAAATTCTTTATTCTTAAATATTTCAAACGCTTTGAAATCCCTTCAAATTAATGAAATTAATAAAAAATTTCCTAAAATATTTCAAATTAGAAGCTCTTGAAAATGCCTTAGAAGTTTTAAAAATACACTAAAATCTTAAAATTCCCTTCAAATTATTGAAATCTTAAAAAATTTCTCGGA
Source organism: Andricus curvator (assembly GCA_932195095.1). NCBI lineage: Eukaryota > Metazoa > Arthropoda > Insecta > Hymenoptera > Cynipidae > Andricus > Andricus curvator. Next base: position 13,132 of record CAKNYM010048484.1, read on the forward strand.
ATCTTTAAAAATATCCTGAAATATTTCAAAAGAATTCAAGACAATTCAGAAATAGGTATAGACCTAAATTGAATAGTGATTAACCCATAAGTTAATTTATTGAAAGAAAAGTGTCTAATGTGATCTTTTCATTTAAAAAAGTGACTAAAAAGTGATTTGAGAAAAAAAGTGACTAATAGTGACTGTGTGGCAGCCTTGATTATTTTTTACAGTTATTTCTTACAGAATGTTCCTGATTTTTTTTTTTTTTAAATGCCTGACTTTTGGAATCTTTGATCTTATTATAAATGTTTTTTAAGGTTCCATTATGGGCTGCAAATAGGATACCACAGGGACCAAATCTTGAAAATAGGGTACTTTAGGGACCTTAACTGAATATAGGGTACAATAGGGGATATAGGGACCAGTCTGTGAGGCCTGACATTTAAGTACACAATTATGACTTCAACTATTTGTTTATTGTTAACGCTTGAGTTTCTCTCCTAAAATTTGTTGCAATAATCAATGGGCCATTTTTGCCTATTTCATAATGAAGTTAATGATAAAGTAATTCTGAACTTGACTGCATAACTAGAATATTCTTAAAAGAAAACTACGAGGCCCAGTAAAAAAAGCGAATATCTTTTCTCGAAATAAAGCTAGTTATAGTACACTGAGCGAAGAATTCCCGTGTAGTTCGGGTTTACACCCCAATAGTTCGGGTGGTTTATCTTTTTTTTTGTTTCACACGAAGGTTTGGTGCGCTTGCACTACTGAGACGTGCGATCACCCGAACCATTCGGGTGCTCAACCGAAACAGCAGCAACCGAAGTGGTGGGGAGCCCGCCCCAATGCTTGGGGAGCTTGCACGAATGATTCAGGAGATTCGAGTCGTGAACCGCGTTGGATGTTGCGCGTTCGACGTTTGCGCATATTCGCTAATGGCCGCAGCTGATGAACATCAGGTTCTTCCCGAATGTCACTCTTTCTAGGTTATGTCGAATTTATTGTTCATCACTCATATTTATACTAACGGAGCATTCTAAGATTAGGTAAATCACATAATTGAAAACTCGATAATGTACATGTAGTGCTTTAGGACAGGGTTGAACTGTAATCATCAACGTGTAAGATTTTTAATTGATTCCAGTTATCTAACGACCTTAATCATTCGTGCCACTAGCCGAATCATTCGTGCAAGCTCCCCAAATATTGGGGCGGGCCCCCCACCACTTCGGTTGCTGCTGTTTCGGTTGAGCACCCGAATGGTTCGGGTGATCGCACGTCTCAGTAGTGCAAGCGCACCAAACCTTCGTGTGAAACAAAAAAAAAGAGAAACCACCCGAACTATTGGGGTGTAAACCCGAACTACACGGGAATTCTTCGCTCAGTATACATGTATTAGGTATCTCAGATAAATCTTCACTGATTTGCATAAAAACTTTTGGAATAAATAAAAAATCACAAAAAAAAACTTTTAAGCATAAATGTACATTTTTCATATTTGGTTATTAACAAGAATTTGAATTGAGAAAACTTTTCGTTAAAAAAGAAGTGAAATCTTACCAAGCACATCTATACGCTGCAAATATTCCGCCAAGTGAAAAGTTATCGCTACAATCAACATAGTTTATGAAATCAAAGTTTTCCAAGTAATTCTACAAGATATTTAAATTTTTTTCATGTAAATTGAGAAAATTACACAAACTTTAAGAATTTTTTGAAAAGGAAAAAAGAAAATCTTAACAAGATCTTCTCTCCATTTTTAATAATAAAAATCTCACCAAGATTTTATTTTGTTCCTGTTTAATACATTCTCAAAGTTTATTTAATTTTTTCTAATTAATTTAAAACGTTCAGATATCTTGTCAACTTGCTTGGCAAACTTTGATTTCTCAAACTATGTTAATTGTACTGATAAACTTTTTAGTAGGCGGATTTTTTTTACATCGTAGATGTTTCGGTGAGATTATATATTATATCAGACAAGTATTTTCTTTGTAATTTTTTTTTATACACAGAAAATAATAATCGCTGAAATTTTAAGTGACTATTCCATGACTCCTGAATAGAGAGAAAATTCTGATGAAATTCGGCGAATTTGATTTAATAGTAGAAGAAAAGTAAATTAATTTTTAAAAACAGAGTCACTCGAAAAAGTCTATTAATTTGCATGAAAAAGTAATTCAAAAACCAAGCGATTCTTTCTGATAAATAATAAACATTTCTCTAGAGCTTAAGTGACAGTCAAATAATTTTTAAGAAAAGGGATACAAGCAAATAGTTGAAGGTAAACGACTTTTTGTATGATTTGTAAACAAGAATTTAGAAAATGAATAATCGAAGAATTGATAATACGGGATTATAGAATTCCGTAGACAGTCCCTGAAAAACTGTAGATGCGCAGTAAACGTTTTTCGTAGTACCGCGCACGTTGCGCGTTTTGCCCGTTGTGCGTCTGTTGCGTTGTTCACCTAAGGCCGGTGCTTCTGATTTTATTTTCTTGAAGGGTACTTTCTAGGTCGGGAATTTTCTTTGATCAGGAAATGATAGGGGATTTATTTTCTGATCGAGATTTTTTTTTCAATTCTCAGTTTTAATAGAAAAAGTTGTTCAATCACATTAAATTAAATTCCAAATCATGTTGCATAATACGAGATTCAACTAATTTTGAAATCCTTCAACATGGCTTTAATTCCAATTAAAATTTCAGAGCTCAAGGCTTCTAATTTTAAATATTGTTCAGTTGTAAAGACTAATTGTCGAATCGGGACAGGCTTTGAAGTGCTTTATGATATCCTTTACCCTAAAATATTGAAATTGATGAAATTAAATTCAAAATAAGTCAAACTTTAAATTCCAATTCAACGTCGTTAAATGTTGTTGATATTATTTAACAATTTTTAAATTGTGGTTTTCTATTTATAATTTCTAAGCTAAGTCGAGATATTTTAGAAATAATTCATTAATCAAAGAAAATTTCTGGGACTAAAAATTGTTAACCTTTTGTAAATCACCCTCATATAATTATTTTTTATTATGTAAATCAGGGCGTCTAGCGTTTATTCAAAGAAAAGTTATAGGATTTTTCAGATTTTCCAGGATAAAAAAAACATACTTCCAGGTACCTCTTTTTACAGTGAAAAAATACTTTTCACAAAGCATAGTAGAAATAAAAAACTGTTGAAATTTGACTGACTTATCGATATTTAAGTTAAATTAGTAGCTTAATTCTTAACTACAGCGAAAGCTGATATAAAATTTTCGCTCGTTGTTCGCTGAAGCAGTACTCAGTTCTGATAGTGAAAAGTATGAAATCCTATAAAAACTGCTTCAAACTCTAAACAATTTGATTTCAAAAATTTATTTATTCATTTCTATAAAAAATGGAATTTTTTAACGAAAAATAATGAATTTTCAATCCAAAAGGCCAAATTTGTTGCCCAAATAGACGAATTTTACTAAAAACAGTTAAGTTTTGACCAAAAAGGATGACTTTTTAACAAAATACTTGAAATTTAACAAAATAGTTCAATTTTCAACCAAACGCTGGAATTGTCTACCTGCAAAGATGAATTTTCAACCCAATAGTCGAATTTTAAAACAAAAAATATTAAACTTCAATCAAAAATAGTTGAATTTTCATCACGAAAAATTAAATTTTCAACAAAAAGATGAATTTGTAATGAAAAATATAATGAATGATATTTCATACAAAACAAAGAAATCTCAACAAACTAATTAAATTTATAACCAAAGAGTTAAATTTTGAACAAAAGAATTAAACTTTCAAAAAATAGTTGATTTTTTTACACAAAAGTTGAATTTTTCACAAGCAAAAATGAATTCTCAATCAAAAACGACGAATTTTAACCCAAGAAAATTAATTTTATACCAAAAAAGATAATTTTTTTCAAACGAAATACATGAATTTTCAAATTAATAGTTGAATTTTCAAGAAAAAAAGGATTAATTTTCACTAAAAAAATAATTTGTGAACAAGACAGTGTAATTTTAAACCAAAGAGATGAATTTTCAACAAAAAAGTTCATTTTCAACAAAGCAGTTGAGTTTCCGACCAAAATGGCTGACTTTTTAACAAAATACTTGATCTTTCGAATAAACGGTTGGATATTCAAATAAAAAAGACACCTTTTCACAAAAAATAGTTTTTCAAAAAAATAGTTCCATTTTCAACAAAACAGTTGAGTTTTTGACCAAAAAGGCTCGACTTTTTGACAAAATATTTTAATTAAAAACACTGAAATTTTCTACCTAAAAATATTTACTTTCAACCAAATAGTTCAATTTTGAAACAAAAAATGTTAAACTTCAACCAAAACTAGTCAAATTTTCAACGCGAAAAATTTAATTTTCAAAAAAAAGATGAATTCCTAACAAAAAAATGTAATAGTTGATATTTCATACAAAAAAATTAATTTTAACCAAATAATTAAATATTTTTAACATAATTGTTGAATTTGCAATCTACGAAATTGAATTTTCAAACGAAATACATGAATTTTTAAATAAACCGTTGAATTTTCAAATGAAAAAGAAAAATTTTCACTACAAAAAAAAATTAATTTTCAACAAAGTAGTTACAGTTTTAAACAAAAGACGAAATTTAAACCAAAAAGTTTAATTTTCTTATCAATAAAGCCGAATTTTCAACTAGTAAAGATCAATTTTGAACAAAAAATGGAAAATTCACATTTTCGGGTAAAAAGTTCCTTTTTAATTGAAAAAAAAGGATTTTGAACAAAATGGTTAAATTTTCCACCAAAGAGATGAACATTGAACCAAAAAATAAATGTTTCACAATGTGGTTCCACTTTTACGAAAGTAGTTAAATTTTCCATTTAAAAAATGAATTTTTATCCAAAAATAGAATAGTAACATTTTTAGTTAAAAAAGTTCATTTTTGAATAAAAGAAAGGTTTTCAACTGAAACGTTGAATCTTCAATAAAAAAACCTACGGTAACCCAGTGCAAATAGTGCTGGATATCTCACAATCAGTCAAATTTCATTTCATTCTAATCAATAAAAGCACTTTCAATATATCAATAGCAAAAAAGTATTAGATTTGAAAAAAATGTCATTTGAAACTGTTTTTAAATGTCAAACAAATCGGAAATAAATGAGAAAATTTGAAATATTTTTCATTTTAGCTTCGTGATTTTCACCGTGATAAAATGAACAATTCATTGTTGAAAAGGTGTTTTTTTTCTACACAAAATATACATACACGAAAATACCGAAAAATGGTTCAGCGGTCTTTTTTCGTGCAGCAGAGAACAAATTTAAAAACCTATTTTTTCTTTAAGCAAATAAAAATTGCAGGATGATGCAAATGATAAAATGATAAAAAAAATGTTATGCCTATTTGAAGCAAGGTATTTAAGGAAAAGGAATCGAAAAAAATCTTTAAAACTTTATTGAGAATGTATTTTATTTTATAGAAGAATAATTAAAAAATGGACAATTACACGTTTCACAAAAATAAAAAACCTAAGAATGCAAGGTGGAAGCACACAAATATTTTTCATCCGACCACCGTGAGACTCAATCATTTTCAACCTAAAAGTTCTTGCACTCGACTTTACTTTACAGAATTCTTTTTTTCTGATTTCGAAGTATATTATATTCAAAAGGAACATTTTTTTACATATTTAAAATTATTGTTCAATAAGTGTTATTTTGCATTAGAACCTCAGTAACACAGAAAAAAAACTGAGGGTACAAAATGTTGCAGGCAATATATAATAATAAATATAATAATAAATGATAATATTTCAGGAGTAATCAGCTGATTAATCATTTCTCAGGACATTCATGGAATTCACGTAATTAACTGAATTCTCGAAATTTATGGAATTCAAGGTATTCATGGAATTCAAGAAATTCACGGAATATCAGGATTTCACCAAATTCACGAAATTTACGGAATTTACGGAATTCATGGAATGCAGGAAATTCATTGAATTAACAGATTTCATGGAATTCACGGAATTCATGGAATTAGCAGAACTCACGAAATTCACGAAATTCATGGAATTCAACGAATTCATGGGATTCAAGGAATTCATCGAATTCACAGAACTCACGAAATTCAAGGATTTCACGGAATTCACGGAATTGATGGAATTCATGAAATTCATGAAATTCATAGTATTCAAGGAATTCAAAGATTTCATGGAATTAAAGGAAATCACGAAATTGGCGGTATTCATAGAATTCACGGAATTAATGTAATTCACGGAATTTATGGAATTCAAGGAATTGATGGAATTCACGGAATTTACTGAATTCGCGAAATCTAAAGAATTCACGAAATTCGAGGAATTCATGGAATTCACGGAATTCAAGGATTTCAAGGAATTGAAGGAAATCACGGAATTCATGGAATTCACGGAATTTACGGAATTTATATTATGGATGTGGTGAGCCCACACTTGTAGTAGTTATTTACTACAAGAAACTATCCACCTAGAAACACTACCCGAATCGGGTAGTGTCACGCCTACCCTGAAAGGGAAATGGCTTAATGGTATACTTACTTACAGAATTCGAGGAATTCATGGAATTCCTTGAATTCATGGAATTCACAAAATTCACAGAATTCGCGGAATTCAAGGATTTCACGGAATTTATGGAATTCATGAAATTCATAGTATTCAAGAAATTCAAAGATTTCACGGAATTAAAGGAAATGACGGAATTGGCAGAATTCATAGAATTCAAGGAATTAATGGAATTCAACGAATTGATGGAATTCGCGGAATTCGCTAAATTTATGAAACTCACATAATTCATGGAATTCACGAAATTTATGGAATTCATGGAATTCACGGAATTTACGGAATTCACGCAATCTAAGGAATTCACGAAATTCAAGGATTTCAATGAATTGAAGGAAATCACGGAATTCGCGGAATTCATAGAATTCGCGGTATTAATGAAATTCAAGGAATTAAAAAATTCAAAGAATTCACGAAATTCAAGGAGTTCGTGGTATTCAATGAATGCGTGGAATTCAAGGAATTCATGGAATTCATGGAATTCATGGAATTCATGGATTTTGATGAATTCACAGAATTCATGAAATACACAAAGTTCGTCCGATTCATGGTATTCATTGAATTCGCAGAATTCAAGGAATTTACGAAATTTAATGCATTCAGAGAATTCAAAGAATTCATGGAGTTCACTGAATTCACGGAATTCATGGAACGTGAATACCGAGAATTCCGTAAATTCAGTGAACTTCATGAATTCCGTGAATTCCGCGAATTCCATTAATTTCGTTGATTCAGTGAATTTCGTAAATTCAATGAATTCTTTGAATTCCGTGAATTACTTGGATTGCATGAACTTCTTGAACACCTTGAATTCCATAAATTCCGTGATTTCCCCGAATTCGATCAATTCCGTGAATCCCATAAATTCCGTGAATACCATGAATCCCGTGAATTCCGTGAATTCCAATAATTTCGTGAATTCCATGAATTCCATTATTTCAGTGAATTTCATGAATCCCATGAATTTCGTGAATTCCATGAATTCCATGAATTTCGTGAATTCCATGAATTCCATTAATTTCGTGAATTCCGTGAATTCCATGAATTCTACGAATTCCATGAATTCCGTGAATTCCATGAATTCCATAAATTTCGTGAATTCCATAAATTTAGTTAATTCCGAGAATTCTGAGAATTCCATGAATTCCGTGAATTCCATAAATTTTTTGAATTCCTCGAGTTTGATGAATTCCGTGAATTCCATGAATTCCATAAATCCCGTGAATTTTGTGAATTCCATGAATTCCGTGAATTCCATGAATTATGTGAGTTCCATAAATTTAGTGAATTCCGCGAATACCGTGAATTCCGTGAATTCCATAAATTTCGTGAATTCCTGAAGTTTCATGAATTCCGTGAATTCCATGAATTCCATAAATCCCGTGAATTCCATGAATTCCATAAATGTCGTGAATTCCATGAATTCTGTGAGTTCCATAAATTTAGTGAATTCCGCGAATTCCGTGAATTCCATAAATTTCGTGAATTGCACGAATTTCGTGAATTCTATGAATTTCGTGAATTCCACGAATTCTATGAATTCCGTGAATTCCATGAATTCCATAAATTTCGTGAATTCCATGAATTCCGTGAATTCCACAAATTTAGTTAATTCCGCGAATTCCATGAATTCTGTGAATTCCATGAATTCTGTGAATTCCATGAATTCCGTGAATTCCATAAATTTCGTGAATTACTCGAGTTTGATGAATTCCGTGAATTCCATGAATTCCATAAATCCCGTGAATTCCGTATATACCATTAAGCCATTTCCCTTTCAGGGTAGGCGTGACACTACCCGATTCGGGTAGTGTTTCTAGGTGGATAGTTTTTTTTCCGTGAATTCCATAAATTTCGTGAATTCCATGAATTATGTGAGTTCCGCGAATTCCATGAATTCCGTGAATTCCATAAATTTCGTGAATTCCATGAATTCCATGAATTCCATAAATTTCGTGAATTCCTTAAGTTTCATGAATTCCGTGAATTCCATAAATCCCGTGAATTCCATGAATTCCATAAATTTCGTGAATTCCATGAATTCTGTGAGTTCCATAAATTTAGTGAATTCCGCGAATTCCATGAATTCCGTAAATTCCATAAATTTCGTGAATTCCATGAATTTCGTTAATTCCATGAATTCTGTGAGTTCCATAAATTTAGTGAATTCCATAAATTTTGTGAATTCCGTGAATTCCATTAATTCCGCGAATTCCATGAATTCCATAAATTTCGTGAATTCCTTTAGTTTAATGAATTCCATGAATTCCGTGAATTCCTTGTGCACAATTTTCGATTTATAAACGCTACAATACATGTATTGGAATGCTCGACGGTGCTTCACGATTTACAGCACTTACAATACATGTATTGCAATTTCGTCATTCCAATAACGTGTTTGCAATTTTACCTTACACTTGTATTGTAGAAGTGTTGGAGAATTCCTAACATTTTTAACAGTGTAGGGTTCAAATCCTCAGCAAGTGCGATTTTTCAAAGCGTTTAAACTTTTAATTGACTTTCTCTCATATCCTAGACTATAATACAAAGACACTGGATTTTTATCAACATTTTTTTCCGCAAAAAAGGGATTGATGATACTTTAATATAGAGCAATGAATTCTGATAGAAGGATCGTCAGATTGATCAGTAAACCCCTTTAACACATTAGCGATGTATTGGCTAAAAAAAGTGGCGAAATGTGGAGCAAGGTATTATCTCGCCTCGTAACTAATCAGCCCTTCCCCATCATGTCACCGATGCCATGCCGCTTCAAGCCTGTTTGCACTGCTACGGTAAACTCCGTATAAGCTTGGGGTATTAGGTTCTCCAGTAGTGCATTTAACTGGGGCAATGTCGATTCTGAGAGATCAAGACCTTCGATCCAATCCTTGGTCATTCATCTTTCCTCTCAAAATACAAGAAAACGTCACTAAAGTAATAAGAATTTTGTTCTTTTCATCACTGGAAAATTTTCTTTTTATTAAGAAAACAATTTAAATAAATGTAACTAAACGAGAATACGAGAAAAAAAAGAAGAAAGTAAAAAGAGAAACGTAAGATTGAGTTTATTTATATTTGCATCCAGGGAATAAAATTTTTCCCTCCTGAATATTAAAAAGCAGCTTATTATTTCAATTGTAATAAAATAAATTATATTTTTGAACATTACTCAGATATTTGATATAGTTTTTATAGTTTACTACAGACCTCAAGGATGTTCTAGGTGTACGGTCATATTCATAATTACTGAATCTTTAACTTGATTTCTAAAATTGACACAAAAAGGTACATTAAAAATTGCCACAAATTTTAGAAGAGAAAACCAAAAGTAAATAAAAATAAAAATAGTTGAGATCATAATTGTTAATTTAAATCAAGTTAGTTGCATTTTTTTTTCTTTCGCTTTAGGAGGAAGTCATAGTTTTTGTTCATTTCTAATTTACAGGAGCCCATCCTATTCCCTGAAAGTTTCTTTACAGTTCTATTTGTCTGTTTATTATTTCTAAATAAAATAATTTCTATAAAAACGTGAAGAATAAAATAAAACCATTTAGGGAATAGAATAAGCATTTGTAAATTGAAATTGAATGAAAACTACGACTTTTGCCTAAAGCGGAAGACAATACACAAATATGCAAATAACAACATTTAGATAAACAATTATATCAACTATTTTCTTCTTGTTTACGTTTGGGTTTCTCTACTAAAATTTGTTGCAATAATCAATAGATTTTTTTGTTAATTTTCTAAATTAAGTTCAAGATTAAATGCTTTTGAACTTGACTGTATAGCTAGAACATTCTTAAAGCCTGAAACTAAAGAGTATTTTAATTTTAATAATTTTTCTTCCAGTATCTAGTCTGACTAAACGCATATCTTTCTACTTAAACCCTTAACGTAATCATCCTAACCCTCATGTTTCAAGGAACGTAAACAAGATTTTCCCTAGTATTCGAATTGCAAACGAAGGAAAGCAAATCGTGATCATGAATTTCAAATGATGCTAAAATTTTCACCAGAGTCTAGACTAAATCTCCCTTCGTTGTTTAAAATATCCCCATGCTTTATACACGCATATTTTTTTTGAATATCTGCTTTTATTTGGAAATTTACTCTAAATCGAAAATTCGAAAAAAAGAATTAAAAAATTAGTTGATGTGAAAAGATGTCATATTCTGACCTCACACTACCGCTGGCCTCTATAATTGCTCCCAACCCTCTCAAACCTTCCCTCTTTGTCACTCTTTCAAATCCCTTCAGCCCCTTATATACATAATTTTAAACTTTATTACTATTTACTCCGAGTGACAGTCTCAGTAATTGCAAAATTTGAGAACCGCCGACATCCCAAAAATAACGATCCTGAACAAATTATTTAATCAATTTTTGAAATTAGAACGAGATTTAAAAGAAAACATAGCAGGTTTTGAGAGGAAATAAATAAACTTGTTTCTTTCCAATAAGTTCAATAATTTCATCATATGAAAATCGAAAAATGATAGAAAAGCGAAAGATGGCAAATATTTAGAAAAATCAGTGAAATACATTTTTTAAAGTAATTTATGTATTTATTAAACAAGAAATATCACTAGCATGATGAGTATTGCAGAGCAAAATTGAATAACAATTTTTTTCGATTTTCTTTAATCTATATCTTATAGGGTGGTTTTTATTTATACTTCGTGATTTTTTAAAGAAGTTCTCTGCACTCATCCAACCCCCCCCACCCCGCTTTTTTTCGAATTTTCAAAAAAATATTCCCCAAATTTGAGCGCAATCGATTAATATTTAGGGGTCGCAAAAAGACCATGAAGTTTCCCACTAAATTAAGATGAGAACAAAGTTAGCTTTCATTAAATCTAATATTTAAACCCGATTATATGTTACAAATAATTTCCTTTTTTAGTATATTGTTTAATATTCATCAGAAAATAAGTATCAATAATTTTTTTTTGAATTCTAACTAAGCCACTTTTATGGGTCTCTGAGAAAAACCTCATAAGAGACCAATTTTAATTTTACGTAATATTGCGGTTGAATAACGCTTTTTGAAAGTTTTTTTTTTATAAATTATCATTAATCGAAAATTTAAGGATACCCAGTCATTTGTTAACTAATCTTCCATTATTTAGCAATTTGAATTTGTTTAAACCCCAGTTTTTCAGGCGAGTCGCGAAATGAACGTATTTGCGAGGCGTTATGAGTTCTTTAATCAGTGATATGTATGTATGTATGTATGTATGTATACCATTAAGCCATTCCCCTTTCAGGGTAGGCGTGACACTACCCGATTCGGGTAGTGTTTCTAGGTGGATAGTTTTCTTGTAGTTATAAATAACTACAAGTTATAAATAAAATAATATGTTTAAATTATTTTACAATCATTTAAATAATGCATGTTTGTTCAAGTATGTAGGTTACCTAAAAAAAGCAAGAGAAACATTTCATCTCACCAAATTTTAATATTTTCAAGTATTAATTTATTTTCTAAGAATACTTGTAAATCTTCAAACAAATTCAAATTGACTAAACAATTTTTTCTTTTGTTTGAATATTTTATTCTGTTCAAATGTTTTATTTTTTGCAATTTTTCTTCAAACATTTTGCGGTATTCCTAGAAAACAAAGTATTCCTAAAAGTATTTCAATCTTTCGCAAAATGAAAAAAAAATAAAATATTCAAACAAAATAAAGTTGTTAAACAAATTTAACTTCAAAAACATTAAAATCTGTCGAAAATTTGCTGAGATGAAATTTTTCTCCTGCTTTTTTCAGGTAAACTATATGTTTCAATAAACACACATTATTTAAATAATTGTGAAATTATTTAAACATATTATTTTAGAGTTATCATTGATTAAAGAACTCTTGACGCCTAGAAAATACGTTCATTTCGCGACTTAACTGAAAAAAAAATCTTTAAACAAATTCAAATTGTTTAAACAATTGAAAATTAGTTAAAAGGTGACTGGCTATTCCTAAATTACCGATTATTGATTATTTTTAAAAAACTTTCAATAAGCGTTACTAAACCTCAATATTACGTAAAGTTCAAATTTGTCACTTATGGGATTTTCTCTGGGGCCCATAAAAGTGGCTTAATATTATTTACCCTCAAGTGTTATGATTGATTTTCATTCTCTGACGAATTCTGAACAATACACTGAAATATGGAATTATTTGTAAGACATCATCGCGTCTAAATATTAGAGTTACAAAAAGATGACTTTAATATTAAATCATAAATTTAATATTCTATAATTAATAAAAAATTCAGTGAGAAATTATAAAGTTTATAGTTCCTAAAATATTATAATATATAAAATACTATTGAATGCATAATTTCTTACTAAACACAATTTGAGAAATATATTGAAATTAATTACGTATCTAAGCTAAGGATATGAATTTTAAGGTCTGATTAGAAAATAAAAATAATAATATTCGAACTTTCATGTTTGTAAAATTTAAATTATATTAAGAAAGAAATCTAAAAATATGGTTGTGATGGTGATTAAAAATTAATTAAACACAGCATTAAGCTTGATTTTACCAGAGAATTTAGCGAGAAAATATTGTCAAGGCAACAGCACTTTTTCCTGAAGCCTGTTTGGATCTCTGGGAGAAGCTTCATTCCATCAGCCTAGTCAGTCATTCCTGTTTGTCGCCGTTTCTGTAGAATATTTTAAGATGTATATTATTCCAAAAATCAGATATTCTTTTCTACTTCTAATATTTGGATAAAAAGAAAACACATTTGTTTAATTTAGCATTCTGGTAAATTTTTAAAGAACTCATATGAGATTCCATCTGGTCCCCAGGCTTTATTGGATTTCCATTTTCTGAGAGCCGCGGTGATTTGAACATTCACAGTAAAAATATTTTTTTGTTTCGTATTTCGTATCCCAAGTATCTGATACTTCGCACATCAAGTGGTCGGTACATCGTACCCTTCAGCACTGGGAAACATTACCTTTAGCCATGAAGAAAATGAAGAAATTCGCTCGTTGCAGTGTATAATTCACACTACCATGGGTAATTTTTGTTGCAGATAAATGGTACCCTGAAAGTAGTGTGTAATCCACACTTTTTTTTTCTGTGTCAGTGATTGGAGCTTCTAAGGTTGGAATACCTTCTCGAATCGCGATCTCGGGAAAATTCAATTGGATACTAATGGATCTACAGAGTTTAGTTTACCTTTAAAATTCTTAATTAATTTCCACGAAGTTTTTAGGTCCCTGACTCTTCAGCATTGTTTGAAATAGTTTTAATAAGGATGCCTGCTAATTCGTTAAGTGAGTTGGAATTCGATGAACTGTATTAAAAACAAAACAGGCACATTTAGATATTTTTGAGACAAATACAAAAGTGTTTTCCGTTTTTTGATCGCACCTATAATTTATTCGTAATGCTTTGCAAAGTCAGAAATTATTAAAAACTGATTTAATTGTTTAAAAAATCGTTTTAAAAAAACCGGATCGAGATATTTCGGAGACGAATCCAAATGTGTTTTTTGCTTTTTCGATTACACCCTTGGCTTGTTTATAATGAATTGCAAAAGATTGAGATCTGTAGATATAGGAAATTTCAAGGTCGTCAAACATCCTCTTACGTTTCACCTTCAACCCCACTAAAAACCAGATTCCACATCCATCGACTTTCACTTATGAACAATCTCTACTATCCCTTCATACTCTCTATTCTACCATTTTTCAAACATCTTTCACCCCCTCCTAATTCCTCTTATTTATTACACCACAGCTCTCTGAACTTTGACCCTTGAAGCATTCTAATCACCACCTAACACCAATCCCTTGTATCTCATTCTACTTCCTTCTCTCAAAACTCCTCTCTCACCCCTCTCTAATTTTTTCTTTTATTTTCTCCTCCCTAACTTCTTTTATTCATTATTCCCCCAACTTTTCATTTCCATACCCTATTACTGACTTCTCTATACTATAAAAAGAGCTTGATGCTGACATAAAACCAACATTTTAGTACTAAATCCCCACCTAACAACGATTTCTACCATCCCTTCCTACTCTACCCTTCAGCCAATTCTCCTTCCCCTCTACTTCCCCTCTTGAACCCTTTATTTTGATACAGTCAAACTTGGATGTGCCTTTAGTAGCCTTTACCTTCGGACAGCCTGGATTTGAGTCGAAGGTCTGAACAAAAACCTGGCTCAAATCCAAGTTCGACTGTATCTTATGACCCAAATGCCTCCTTCCACCTCTCCCTACTGACCATTCCGCATCATCCGATCCTCTCCCACTTTTGGCCCCTCTCACGTCATTTAACCACCTCCCAACACCAATCCCTACCACCCCATTCTAGCTGCGATAATTTCAAGATTTGAGAACTGGCAACTCCCATTCAACAACGATCCCTACCATCCTTTCCTACGACAATCTCCCAAACATCCATTCCATTACAACATAACCCTAATCTTTCCTTTAACCACTCAACAAACGACACCTACACACCCACCGATCCCCTCCTATAATCGGCCCCTCCCAGAATGTCTAACCACAACCCAACATCTACCCCGTCCATCCAATTCTACTTCTTCTCCGTCTCTATTCTTATTTGCCATTCGGTAACAATTACGACTGTTATAAACAATTTTAATAAACAAATTCACTTCTTTACACTCAACAAAAAATTCTTGACATGCTTGAATTGATAGTTTAAATTACTTAAAGGGGTTTCAACCAGAATCTAGAACCAGTTAGGGCTTTAGTAAGGCTTTGACTGGTTCTAGATTCTGGCTAAAACAACCCACTTTAAGTAATTTTTATTTTTGCTTCTAATGTGTCCCCTAAGGGTTTACATTTTTCTTGTATCTCTTTCCTATTCCTTTACACCCCCCCCCCCACACACTTTCATGGTGGTGGGAGGGGGGACCTACAGTTTAAGGTGGGTTCCGAACCACCAAGAGCAACAGCTTTAAGTACTTAGAGAACCTTTTTCTCTAGAGGTACCGGTCCCACGACTCTCCGGAGATGAGCAACTTCCTTGCTAGGCCAGTGTTCACCGCATGGGCCGCCGAGGCTCTTCCAGAGTGCGAGGCGGGAATCGAACCCACAAGCCGACGGAGAGGGTTCAAAGCCTACGCCCTAACCAGGCTGTGGTCACTAGTATAGGCAACCGGGACTGTACATATTCTGGTCCTGTTTTGCGGGCTCGTTAGATGGCTCTGTATGTCTTACCCCGCTACACGTCGCTAAGGGGACGGTGTTTCATCTATCTCTCTTACTCCTTCGTTGTTTACCGAACGTCAACACATGTCCGAATTTACACAACCTAACCTGTAAAGAAGTGTTTCAAGGTGTATTTACACGCTCTGTCTGCTGGTCGTCAACCAGCCAACATATCGAAATGTTCATTCACACCTCCGGAAAATTCAGTGAAATATAGTAATATTTTAGTTATCTTC
>CAKNYM010048484.1:51847-92265 GCA_932195095.1 Andricus curvator
AAAAAATGCATTTTTTAAGAAACTAATTCAACTTTCAACCTAGTAGAAAAATGTTCACCTGAAAAGATGAATTTTTAATTAAATAGGTAAATTTTCAACAAAAAAGATGAATTATCCAGCAAGAATATTAATTTAAAAAAAAAACGAAAGTTCAACCAGATACATCAATTTTCAACAAAATTGTTGAATTTTAAAGCGAAACGGACGAACAATCTATGAAACGGTTAAATTTCAACCCAAAAATATGATTTTTTGTTTAAAGTTAGATTTCTACCTAAATGTTTAATTTCCATTAAATAGTTTTATTTCTTGACGAAATAGTTAAATTTAAACCAAAAATATGAATTTTTAACAAGAAAGTTAATTTTCAACAGAATAATTTAATTTCAAAGTAATTAAATTTTGAACTAAAAAAGATTAATCTTTAACCAAATAGTTGAATTTTTAAATAAAGAAAAATGAATTTTCAAGCAAAAAAAAATTAATGTTTTACCAAAAACCACGAATTTTCAACAAAAAACATTAATTTAAAAAAAATTGAATTTTAAAGCCAAAGCGACAAATTATCTACAAAGCTGTAGAATTTTCGACCGAAAAATATGATTTTTGCCCAAAAAAGTTGATTTTTCACTAAATAATTAAATTTGCCTGAAAATAGTTTAAATTTTAACCAAATAGGTTAATTCAAACCAAAACTATTAATTTTTAACAAAAAAGTTAATTTTCAACCGAGTAATTTAATTTCCTACCAAATTGTTGAATCGTCAACCAAAAAAAAAGGTATTTTTAACCAAAAAGTTACATTTTCATCAAAAGAGATGTACTTTCAACTAAAATTATAAATCTTAAAATAGTGAATTTTCAAAAAAAGGTGACAACCCAAAATACTAATTTTCAACAAAATGGTTCAACTTTCAACCAAGCAGTTGAATTTTGAACTGAAAAAGATGAATTTTTGACCAAATAGTTAATTTTTCAACCGAAAAGACGAATTTTTCAGCAAGAAAATTAATGTTTTACCAAAAAACACGAGTTTTCAAGAAACACATTAATTTTCAACAAAATTGTTGAATTTTGAAGACAAAACGACAAATTATCTACAAAACGGTAGAATTTTCAACCCAGAAATATGATTTTTTAACAAAAAAGTTCATTCTTCACTAAAAACTTAAATTTTTATAAAAATAGTTTAATTTTTAACTAATTAGTTAAATATAAACTAACAATATGAATTGTTAACAAAAAAGGTGATTTTCAACCGAATAATTGGATTTCCTACCAAATTGCTGAATCCTCAACCAAACCAGAATAATTTAGAACCAAACAGTCACATTTTTAACCAAAAAGGATGAATTTTCAACTAGGAAAATTGATTGTTTGACCAAAAAAGACGAATTTTTAACGAAATGCATGAATTTTCAACTAGAAAAAATTAATTTTTCAATAAAAAAATCAATTTTTAACCAAAAATGCAATAGTTACATTGTTAGTGAAAAAATTAATTCTCACAAGAAAAAAACGAATTTTCAAGAAAATAGTTACATTTTTAACAAAAGGGATGAATTTTTATCTAAAATGATGAATCTGAAAAAAATGAATTTTCAAAAAAAGATGGCAACCCAAAAGATGATTTTTTAATCCCGAGGATTATTTTTCGAAAAATGGTATTGTTACATTTTTAACCAAGGACGTGAATCTTGAAAAATATTAATTTTAAACAAACTAGCTCAACATTCAATCAAGCAGTACAATTTCCAACTAAAAAAGATGAATTTTCAGTTAAATAGTTAAATTTTCAACCGAAACGATGAATTTTCAAACAAGAAAATTAATGTTCTACCAAAAAACACGAGTTTTCAACAAAGACATTGATTTTCAACAAAATTGTTGAATTTTAAAGCTAAAAGCATGAATTCTCTACACAATGGTTGCATTTTTAACCCAAAAGTAGATTTTCTAACAAAAAAGTTAATTTTCTACGAAAAAGTTAAATTTTCATAAAAGTAGTTTAATATTAAACAAAAAAGTTTACTTTCAACCCAATAGTTCAATTTTCTACAAAATTGCTGAATCCTCAACCAAAACAAATTAATTTAGGCCCAAAAAGGTGCATTTTCAATCGACGAATATGAATTTTCAACGAAGAAAATTAATTTTCGACAAAAAGAGACGAATTTTTAACAAAATAGTTACATTTTCTACAAAAGAGATGAATTTTCAACTCAAATGATGAATCTAAAAAAAATTAATTTTTAACAAAAGAGTTCAATCCAAAAGATGATTTTTTAATTCAGAAGATTAATATTCTGAAAATGGAATGGTTAAATTTTATATTAATCATAAAAAATATGACTTTTTAAGAAAATAGTTGCATTTTAAACAAAATTTTCAACGAAATACAAGAATTTTCAACCGAACTAGATGAATTCCGATCCAAAAATATAATAGTAGGTTTTCCAACCGAAAGTAGTTGATTTTCCTCGTTGGTTCCTATTATTTTAGTACGCATTTAAGCGATAAAACGAGAAAAGAGGGAGAAAGGTATGTTTCTTAAAAATGAAGAAAAAAAGAAGAATTCTTAAAAATGTATCATCAGGAAAGGTACTTACTGTTATTTAAGTTCGTAACGTTATTTTCACTGACCCTCCGCCAACCCGTTACCAACCGTCGTTTTTAGCTTGACCCCCTCCCCTCAAATTAGTAACGGAGTTTATAGAGGGCCTCTAACTTACAAAAACATTTTTAATTCTTAAAAAATATTTGTACATGTTCAAAAAAAATTGAGTAACTCTCGTGGCTTCTATAAATGTGGATGAAAATCAGAAAGTTGACAATATCGTGTTCCTAGCATATTATAGGCTTTTTTTTAGAAATAATTTTCCTAATTAGAGAATTTTATGAAGCATTACGTTTTATTATTAATTTAATCATTTTATTATTATTATTGAATATTATTTTTATTTCTCTAATAATATCCTCTCTGCCAATCATTTTATTTTACTCCATATCAAAATACATTTTATTAAATATGATTCAATATCATGAGGTAACGTATCCCTGACTACCTTTTTCAAATGTATGGCCTTATATCTAATAAAAGAAATGTTAAGATCTATGTGTCTTCATTTCAACAAAATAACCAATTTAGATGGACGAAAAAGATCGTAAATTCGGCACAATGAAGAAAATATTATTTAAAATATTTTCTTCTCAATTACTTCTTTTCAAATATCCTGAAACCTTATAGGTCCTATAAAATCGTTCCATATCATGATTTTTTTTAAATCCTTTAAAATCATTAAATCTTTGGATGGCTTCAAAATTTTTTATTCTATTACAAATTCCGTCGAATATTTAAATACCTTGAAATATTTCAAATCCTTTAGAATCCCTTTAATTTAATCAAGTCTGTTAAAAATTCCTAAAAAATTGTCAAAATAACCTAGCATATTTCATATATTTTGAAATCCCTTGAAATTTTTCAAAGCTCTTAAAAATACCCTAAAATCTTTAAAATCCTTCGAAATCCCATCTAATTATTGAAACCTATTAAAAATTCCTTGGAATCGTTTCAAATATCCTAAAAAAATTTAATCTTTAGAAATACCTTGAAATATTTAAAAATCTTTAATATCCTACGAAATCCCTCTAATTATTGAAACCTATTGCAAATTCCCTGGAATCGTTTCAAATATCCTAAAAAAATTTAATCTTTATAAATACCTTGAAATATTTAAAAATCTTTTTAAATCTTTAAAATCCTACGAAATCGCTGAATTGACCCGCCATGCCAGGTGCAATAACCAGCCCGACGCTCGAAAACGCGTGAAAGTATTGTCCGATCGTTTCAAAAAAAGAATATTTTCAAAATCGAAAAATCAATTTTTTGAAAATGTAGAATTGTAGAGAATAAGGAAATGAAACTTTTTCCTGTTAGAATGTTTTTTGCCAAACGTTTATTTTTAATAATAAAAACGAAATATTGCAAAAATGTCTCCCTAATTTAATTAAGTTTCAAAACTTAAATCGTTCTTACTCGGCCAAATATTATTGAAATGAGTTCATATTTCAGGACATGTTCAAAATACTCTAGCGATGCCTACGAAGTCATGAAAAAGTTAAGAATCGTTAATTGTTTAATAGGGTTTTTAATTGCAAAATGAGGTGAATCGATAATTGTGTTTTCTTGGTTTCGCCGGTAAAAAGTATCTAGGTAACTTCGGCTTTCAAAAAACTTCCAGTGAGTGATTTGTTCAGCAGTGTTGGATAAAGTTTTTTTTTAAATCTCATATTGATTCGTTGAAAATTTACTGAGATATTCAGCTTTGGAAAAAGCACTCGACGTCTGCCCGCGCTGTTAGCTAATGCGTCGCGAGGACTGCTCTGTCAGGCAGCGTTCTCAAAGTTCAGTTTGGATTTTTTGTTAATATTTTGAAAGGAGTTAGGAGAGAAATTAGTATATTAAAATATATATATATATATATATATATAATAAAAGAAAAAGTTATTTTATAGGCTATTGCGTAATCCTCGCGACGCATTAGCTAACAGCGCGGGCAGACGAGTGCTTCTTCCAAATCTGAATATCTCAGTAAATTTTGAATGAATCGATATGAAATTTTCCAAAAAACTTCATTCAACTTTGCTGAACAAATCACTCATTGGAAGTTGTTTGATACTCGAAGTTACCTAGATACTTTTTACCGGCGAAACCAAGAAAACACAATTATCGATTGACCTAATTTTGCAATCAAACATTATTAAACAATAAGCGATTGTTAACTTTTTCATGATTTCCTAGGCATCTCTAGAGTATTTTGAATATGTCCAGCAAATATGAACTCATTTCAATAATATTTGGCCGAGCTAGAACGATTTAAGTCTTAAAACTTAATTAACTCAGGGAGAAATTTTTTTCAACATTTCGTTTTTATTATTGAAAATAAACGTTTGGCAAAAAAAATGCTTATAGGAAAAAGTTTCATTCCCTTATTTTATACATTTATACACTTTCAAAAAATTGATTTTTCGATTTTGAAAATTTTCTTTCTTTGAGACGATTGGACAATACTTTTACACGTTTTCGAGTGTCGGGCTGGTTATTGCATCCGGCGGCTCATTTATACTGAGGTCACCAGACTTCAGCAGTAATATGCTTCCGTGTGCCCATTCCATTTTTTACGATCAAAACAAAAACTACGCGTTCAATCAAAAAGTGATAATTAACAAATTTGTATACCTTTTTTGAATACACAATTTTTGTGGATTCATCTTTTTCCGTATTTTGTATAGTTTGACCGAAAAATGGAAATTTTCATTATTTTTTTGTGCGGTCAAAATTTGAATTTTCGATGTTTCAAGAAATTTCGAAAAGTTGTTGTGATAATCTTGTAGGGTGTTCAAAATGCAACGTTTTTCCCTTGAAATTTTTTTTAATCGTGCGTTGTTTGGCTTAAAATGTTTATTTTCGTTTGTTTTTTTGAATTTTGTAAATGCTACAACTCCGGTAATTTTTCTTTATCCAAAAAAGTCATGAGAATAAATTGTTCGTCTTTTTGAGTACTACTAATAATCGTACATAGAATTTTCAAATCTTGAAAAAAAGTGGACTCGAAAATTTTGAAAATGAGCTCATTTTTATCATTTTTATCCAAAATTGCCGGCTAACGAACTTGACCTTAATTTTAAGACACTTGAAGAGTATACCAAAGCCCATTCCAATATGCTAATTCTTTCGAAAGTTATCGCGCTAAAAAACTACAAATCTACAGACACACTAACAGACAGACACATTCGTAAAAAACTGTTTTTCGGATTCAGGGGGTCTCAAAACGTGAACATTTGACAAAAACGGGAGGGCGGGGGGGGTCAAATTTTACACAAATCTAATACCTTCTGCGATGAGAATGTAATAACTTACCCAATACTGATGACAGCTATCAGTTTGAGTTTCGATAAGAACTTTTTTCACAATGAAAAAATCTACCACTACATCTCCTAATCTCATATATCCTTGGGAACATTTCCCAAGAAACCGATTTTATTTTATGTTTCTATGTATTCTTCAAGAACTTTTTTTGTGTGCAACAGGTTGGGGTTTTCATGCCCTTCGGGATGCATCTAGAGTTGTCTCCTTCACCAGAAAGTGGAGTGTCAACATTGTGCATCTTGCCTTACTGTATCGTAATTTCGCTCTGTAGTGTGAGCGTTCTCGTGACAGTAGCGATTGCAGTCGACAGGCTGACATCTCTGGCACAACCCTTGCGATACAAAAATATCATCACACACAGCAGCATTGAAAAGTACATCGCTGTTTTCTGGATCTACGCCATCGCAGTGGGACTTTCTCCTCTTATTTACTCACAATTCTTGTCAAAGTTGGAATCCAAGAGGTAGATATTTTCCGTATATGTATATCTATATATAATATTACCAATCATTATTATTTTTATGAACAATGATAAAATTCTGTGGGACAACATTTTATCTACTGAGGGAACAGAGAGAAAAGGGAGAAGCCTCAGTTCCTCTCTTGTTGCCCACATTTCTTCGAATCCACTAAAAAGCGTGATTTTTTTGTTGTTTTTTTTTTTAATAATACACTTGAACTTGCATTTGCATTTAATCAGTCTTCGTTTATGTCGATCCGAGAATTGAGGCCCTCGACGGTTCCGTGATGAGAAAAGCCGCGGAGCCAAAAAGGCGGTGCTCAGTCAAGCGTGTCAAACAGCATGAGGGCCGCACTCTCAGCGCGTTAGTTGCATCAGGTTGCGCCATGCTTCCAAATCCAACAGAAATGGTTCTTGCGGTCCTGCCTGTTTTAGTTCGGACTGTCTGGATTTATGTTGAAGGCTACTGTGAGCCATGCCTGAAACTGTACTTAATTTTAAGTTTCAGTGTATTTAGAGGTTCCGCAAGTCCCATGAAGTTTAACACGTATTTCCCGTAAGAAGAAAAAAGTGTTTGTAAATTTTATTCAGAATCGTCAGTGTTAGTTGAATCGAGTTGAAACTCAGAATTTCTCTTCAAAATACCGATAAGTCTGTTTTGTAGGGTCCCAGAAAAACCCATTAGTGAAAAATTGGGTTTTGCGAGTTTTTGCAGCAGATTATGATTTCCTTGCGGCTTATTAATACAAATTAGTTCCAATACATAAATTATTACTTTCAATTGATAGTTAGATATTTAAATAACTTTTTAAAAGAATGTATTATTGTTTGTAACAATTTTCTCTTAGAATAAAGGTAGAAAGTCGCGGTTTCTTCAAAATTTTTCGACTTGTTTTCAACTTTTTAGCTAGAGCGAGGCCAAAATCAATCAAATTCAACAAAAATAATTGTTGAACCCATTTATCATTATTTATAATAATATCCTCTAAGAATAATGCTAGAAAGATGCAGTTTTTTCTGAAATTTCCCATTTTTTGTCAATTTTTCAATTAGACTGAGGTAATAATTATTTAACTTAACAAACATAATCGTTTAAACAATTTATTATTATTTTTAATAATATTATCTTTGCATAATTCTGGAGAGTTGCGGGTTTTTTTCTGAAATATTGAACTTTTTGTCCACTTTTCACTTAGAGCGAGGTAATAATTAATGGAATTTAACAAACATAACTGTTCAAACAAATTATTACTATTCAAAGAAATTTTTATTATTCAACAATTTATTATTGTTTAGAAGGGGCCGTTCAAAAAATTCGTAACGCTTTTTCCTGACATTTTAGACCAAAGCAAAGTAAAAAATTTCAGACAAAACTGCAACTTTCTAGCAACTATCTAGAAAGAGATAGTTATAAACAATAGTAAAGTGCTTAAATATCTCACGTGAAGTGAAAAAAGGACATAAAGTTGAAAATTTGAGAAAAAATCACAAAATTCTAACATTATTCAAAAAGAATATTATTAAAAATAATAATAAATTGTTTAAATAATTATTTTTTTTGACTCAAATTAATTATAACTTTACTCTAATTGAAAAGTGAAAATTTTTAGAAAAAACTGAAACTTTCTAGCATTATTCTAAGAGAATATTATTAAAAGTAATAATGAATGTTTTGAACAATTATATCTGTTTAATTTAATTGATTATTGCCTCGGTCTAACTCAAAAGTTGAAAAAAGGTCAAAAAATTTGGAAAAAAACTGCAGTTGTCTAACTCTATTCTAAGACAAAATTGCTAAAAACATTAAAAAATTGTTTAAACAATTTATGCAAACATCTTATTATCAGTATAAAGTAGCATTTTATGTATTATAAATAATTTGCATTAAAAAGCCACAAGATACTCGAAATTGGCGCGAAAAACTCGCGAAAATAAATTTTTCACTTATGGGGTTTTTAGGGGACCCTGTAAAACAGACTAATGAAGGTGATATTTGAAAAGTAATTATTCATTTGTATTCTATGCCTACTCGTGAAGATGAATACTGAGTCACAACTCGATACGCCTTATATTAAAGATTCTGAATAAAATTTACAAAAACGTATTTTTCTTATAGGAAATACGTGATCAATTTCATGGGGCTTGCAGAAACCTCTAATATAATTTTTTTAAACAAAAAAAAAGCATTTAGTTCTTCGTTAACTTGAATAAATGTGGGGGCAATATGCATGAAAATTCGTGAAAAAAAAGTTTTCAATGTATTTTTTTACCAGCCTAAACTACGCTCATTTTTTCGCAGAATAAACTGAAAATGCATTTTTAATGACTTCCTGTTGTCATGTTTTGTAGTTTCAAGACATTTTTATTTATTTGAAAAGTTATTATAAACAATTGCCCATTTTTATCATTCTTCCATGTATAGGCTCAATTGTTTATACAGATTCGACTAAAAATGTCTTTCTAGTCACTTTTTGCTGTCATATTTTTTTAATTTAAAATAAATGTTAATTATTTAAACAATTTCTATAAAGGGATTCACATTTCGATATTTTTTCCATGAAGTCTCATGTTTTAAAGAAATCAGCTAAAAATGTCTTGTCGATGACTTTTTGTTGTTACATATTTTTTTTAAATTGATAGAAGATTTTAATTATTTAAACAATATTTATAAACAACTACCTAATTTTACCTCATTTTCATAAATAGAATGCATTTTTGTCATGGAATCAACTAAGAATGTCGTGTCATTGACACATTGTTATCATATTTCGTAATTTGACACAATTTTTTGTTCATTTCAACAATTATTATAAACAAATATCTATGTTTGCCATTCATCCATTAGCAGACTCAATTGTTTATACGGATCCAACAAAAATATTTCGCCAGTGACTTTTTTCTGTCATATTTTTCGAATTAACAATACGTGTTAATTATGCAAACAATTCCTATAAACAAAGATAAAAGACGGTAAAAATGGCAATTTAATTATAAAAATTGTTCAAATAATTAACATTATTCGTCATTTTGGAAAATATGACAGCAACGTGTCAATGGCAAGACATTCTTAGTTGATTCCGTGAAAAAAATTGATCCTATTCATGCAAAAGAGATAAAAATAAGTATAAGTTTATAAAAATTGTTAAAATAATTAATATATGCTGTCAATGTAGAAAATATGACAACAAAAAGTCATTAATTATGACATTTTTAGTTGATTCCATAAAAAAATGAAACTATTCATGGAAAAAAGATCGAAATGTGCATTTGTTTATAAAAGTTGTTTAACTAATCAACCGTTATTGGTAAGTTGAAAAATATAACAGCTAAAAGTCACTGGTAAGACATTTTTAGTCGACTCTGTATAAACAATTGAGCCTATTCGTGCAGATATTGTCAAATTGTTTATTTGTTTATAAATATTGTTTAAAAAATTGCAAAATAGCAGCTATTTTAAAATAATTATAATCGAACATCAGTTTCACTCATATTTCATACAAACACAATGAATTTGAAAAACTAATCATTACGAATCACGAAAAAACGACACATGTTAATTAATTTGTTTATAACATTATAACTAATTTTTTCTTACTTCCACAAACTATTGATTATTTAAGTATAGTTATTGTACTGATTTGAGTCCTGCTTTACTGAATTTAAGCAACTTTAGAGCAGTGATAGACTTGAAAAGTTATTAAAAAACACAGCATTTCATTTGTTATTAAATCCAAAATGTTTCTCTGACCAAAAATGAAAATTTTGCAGTTATGCTTCATACGTGGAAGCCTCAGGGTCATTTAAAAAAATAATCCAAATCCGTTGAAAATTGGACTGTCGAGCGATTTTTGTCCAAAAAAAGTGCTTCTTGGCACACTATGAGGCGGTAGCGCTTCGAAATTGTAACCGTATAGTCCTGGCTCAAATCCTGCTGCTGGCATTAAAAAAAAATGTTGATTAAAAATTACTTTTTAATTCCAATCGAATATTAACTATTACATTTATTTAAATCAAGCCAAAATATTCATTTTTGACAATTTTTTTTATTTGAAAAAATGTTTTCTTTCAACCTTTACCACTTTTTCAAGACAAGTTTTTTCAAATAGAAAATTGTAATTTTTGTTTATTCAATTAAACATTTATAGTTTGGTTATCAGTATTTTTATATGCGATAAAATATATGAGAAAATATAAGAATAAAATAAATATTTAAATATAAATAAATTGTAAAATAAAATGATATAAATATCTAATAATATAAATCAAAGATATTTTCTATTATTATAAAAATAACTATATATTTAAATTTGAGTAATGAGTGATATTTTGCAACCAAAAATTCTAGTTTAATTTAAATAAATGTATTATTCAATTGCAATAACAAAAAATTTGAATAAAAAAAAATGGGCCAAAAATCCCAGCAGCAGGATTTGAACCCGGACTTTCTGGGTACAAACTCTCAAATCGCGGTCAACGTAACATGCGTGGTAAAATTTGTGTGTGGTCACAATAATAATGATTTTTTGTCTACTCGTCTTCAACGATCTCTGTTACTTGACTTCCAGTATATTTAAATGATAAAAAAAAACTCCAAGGTCTCTAAATCCTAAAGACTGAATTTCGAATTCAATTTCAATTCGTTCAGGAATGAAATAAAAAGAATAAAAGGAGAAGATCAATATGAATAACGCAAAGGAAATTCCAGTGTATAACTGAAACCGGCCACTTGTCACGTACCTCAAACAAAGTTCGGAAAACGTAATACGATTACAATAATGGCTTACCAGCGTCCATATTGCATTTCATTTTTACAGGATTATGATCCTTTTACACGACAATGAAAATTTATGAGCCATTTGTAACTGCACCATTAAACTATCGTTTTTTAGAAGTGCTACTTTTTAAAACTATATACTACGTTTTTATAGCCATGCGATTGTGTAGTGGTGTGTAGTGATTGCAATCACTCTTAACATAAAAGTTGATTGTTTAGAATATCTTCTTGAAAGTAAATCACGGTTCGTCTGAAAAGACTTTAACCGAAAGGTGCGAACACTGATAATGTTTTTCTTGATTTTTTATGTGGCATGTCTTTCGAAAGTCCAAGTTTTTCCCGAAAATAATGCGAGATATGAAAAAAACAGGCACGGCTTTACATGGTGGCGAAACCGTCGATCTCCCCCCCCCCCCCCCTGGATTTTTTGTCTTCTCTTCACTTTTTCCTTTTTCCCGGGAAAAGGAGAAAAATTATAAAAAATATTAATATTTAGATGATTCCAAAAGGTTATTTATAATAATCTTCAAAGTCATTCGTTCCCATTGTCCAACTGTCAATTTGACAGTTTATTATAGAATACGTCAGTTTTGACATCATATTTGACTTTTAGTATGTAACATGAAGTTGCTCCGCATGCATTGAAATGCTTTATAATTGATTTTCAAGTTATTACTTTTGTACTTTAGATTTTCTAAAGCTTGATGCAAAATTTGAAAATGATTAATTTTTAACGATTTAATTTCACGAACCTAATTTTAGAATACTTCAATTTTAAACGAGGTTTGAACTGTTTAATTTTTAACTGTTCCATTAGCCATGGATTCATTATTTTTAAAGCTTCCAATTAGAAATGTAATTTTCAACGTTTCAAGAATAATGAAACTTTGAAGGTTTACAGTATTTATCTCTCGAAAATTCTTCAATTTTGACAAGGGAAAAAAACAATAAATGTTTTTTTTCACAGAAATCTCATTTTTTAAATAATAAAATCTATCCAATCACTTTGAATGTCATTTGATACTACATTAGAGTGGTCCAAAAATGAATTGCAAAATTTTTTTTCACCCTAGAGGACAAGTCATACTCGTTATAAATATTAAAACGTGTCGCTGATTTCCGTTTTAGCTTCATACGATTATTTATTAAACTGTTTCCAAGTTATTTCTGTAATTCACACATGCAGCGTTGAACTTGTTTCAAAATGGCCGCTCGAAGACCTTTTAAAAATGGAGGTGATTGTGACGTTTTTAACAGAATTTACTACTCCTCGCAATCATTCAATATTATGTTTAATTCAGAAAATACGATTTAAAAAATATTTTTGGAAAAATAATTGTTCAAACGAATTATATTTGTTTAAACAATTAAAAATGGTTAATATATTCTTTCTATACGCTATACAGTCAGAAAAATAATTATATGTATTTTATTTTATTTTTTTAAAGTTATCGAAAAAAACTGCTTAAGCAAATCAAAATTGTTGAAACAAATAGAAATTTATTAAAAATTAAAAGAAATGTATCAAAATTATATAATTATTCAACAAAAAGTAGCATAGGATACCAATTTGAGAAAAAAGTGGACATCTCTGAGTCAATTTTTAGAAATTTTGAGAATAAAGATTAAGTAATTGTTTAAAAAATTACATAATGTTAAAAAAAAATTACTTCTCCAAACAATGACAAACTATTACATTTCAATCAGAAAATACGATTATTTTTTTAATTTTTTGGGAATAAATAATTGTTCAAATAAGTTACATTTGTTTAAACAATTAAAAATTCTTTAAAAGTTGAAAATTTATATTCTGGGGTTGAAAATTCGTCTTTTTTGCTTGAAAATTCAACACATTGGTACAAAATTAAACTTTTTTGTACAAAATTAAACTGTTTTGTAGAAATTTCAGGCGTTTTTCAAAAATTCATAAAAAATACAATTGTTAATATTTTTGAATGCAAGTTTTTTTGTATTTTTAAGCAGATCTTGAACTAAAAAAAAACATGGTTACCAATTGAAAAAGAAATAATAGGGGGCGCTGTAGCATTTCAAAAAATGTGTCCCGGAAACGACACCCTCACTTGGCTGACATGATTCAGCTGCTCCAAGTCATCTCAAACAAAAGAATCAAGAAGATTCTTAAAATATACGAGTACGGCTATAGTCGAGACTAAAACAAATCAAACATATTGAAAATTGACAAAATGGCGCGCATTTGAAACTTTGTTTGCGAATTTTGACTTTTTTGGGAGTAGTTTTTGACTTGCTAAAAATTCAAAAATCATTATTATTTATTTATTCTACTTCGGGCTATAGCCAAACATGTGCTAAATATATCCTCCAATTTGGAGCTTAATTGGTCGAATGGTTTTTACGGAATCATGTCAGCCATTTTAAAAAATCGTGTTTTGAGAAAAACGCGTTTAAGGCTAGACCGTGTATACTTAGATCATCGACCTAACACTGAAAGTTTTGACTGGAACTTGGATAAAAATCTATCAATACTTTCGGAACATCGTATTGGGGAAGGCAAACTTGTTTGAGACGAACAATGACTCTATTATACACATTTATGACCTGCCTGCCTGACAGCCGAGGCGGCCCTCCACAGCGTGCGGCTGAGTACTCTCCGCTCTGCGCAGTTGACCCTGCTGCAGCTTCGTTAAAAAGTCCGAACCAAACAAATCCCTTTGCGTACAAATTCCACATACTATATACTATCAAAAAATCAAAAAAAAATCGATTTTTTGGTCCGGTCAAATAGAAATACCCCCTTAAGTAAAAATTCAACTACGCCATTTTGGTTTGATATTTAATCTTTTTTAGTTTAGAAATTCCACAATATTATTTGAAAAATCTGAAAACTAGCATCACATCGATTGTTCAAATTACTTAGTTGGAAATTTATGTAATTTGTTGAAAAATCGTCTTTTTGGTAGAGAAGTAATCTTCTTGGTTGAAACTCGAGTTGAAAATTCAACTATTCAGTTACATTATGCATTTTGTTGAAAATTCGCCTGATTTAGGGTTGAAAATTAGACTTTATAAATATGTGACATATAATGATTATTCTTATTATTTTGTAAAGGTATTGTCCCGAATTCTTCTGAACGCCGGTAGTCGGCAGGCTGCCTAGATATTCTAAATGCCTACAACATATACACTGTTAGAAATGTTCTGAAAATTCCAACACATTTAGGATACTAAAGTAACAGAAATTTACGAAATTAGGTTGCTCTAAAGGAAATTCAGTAACTAACAAATAGTTTCCTAAATCTCCTAAATGGTGACAGAAATATCAGTTATCATGACCGAAAGAAGTGCGTAGTTAGCAACTGCGCACTCTTCGTTTCTCGATCGCGTTCGAAGCGTACATCAGGACCGCAAGTGACTAAAGCTTTATGCAGTGACCGTTGCTGGAATTTCTGTTCCTGTTTAGGAAAATTTAGAAACTGTTCCTGCATAAAGCTTTAGTGACACGTCTCTGAAAATTCCTACACAAATTTCTAACAGTGATATGTACGTTCACACCTACTAAACACATGTAGATGATTATCATTAATAATATCTATACCTCACTTTCAGATGGTAATGTGCGGAACACTGAGCAATAATAATTTATTTACCGTGTGTGATAATGTTAAATTGTCGACATATAACAATATATCATAATCAATTGATCACATTTCCGTTTATAATCGAACCTATGGAATATTCTCGCTTCCCCTTGTTTGCGTCATTCGATTGAAACAATGTCTCGCTACGGTTTCCATTGCCATTTGAAACCAATCACGCTTGAACGAGGGCTTTCTTTCTCGATACTTTACCTCTGAAAGAGCAAAGAGAGTCTCCAATATCGCCGATCGAGTGCACTTTGAGAATGGCTGTTAATCTCATCTGTTTGGTAACTTTAACTTGAAACTTGAACATTCTATGAATTCTCTCATGCACAGATTCATCAGCTTACAGCTCATTCTATAAAGTCATTTTTAATTGAACCTACCTTTTTACGATGTTCTCTAGACTTTTTAAAACTATGGAATATCACTCTTTCAGAAATGTTTATCATGTTAGAGAATTTTCAACCTGAAGATTGACTTTTAAAAAGGATATTAATTTTAGACCAACAATTTGTATTTACAATCAAATAGTTGACTTTTCAAGCAAAAGAGAAGATTTTTCAACAAAATAGTTGAATTTTTTTACCAAATAATTGAATTTTCACCAAATGGTCGAATTTTCGAACAGAAAAGAATAAATTTCCGCCACAAACAGTTGCAGTTTCAACCCAATCGTTGAATCTTCAAGCTGAAAAAATGATTTTACAGAAGACAGTTTATTTTTCATTCTAAAAGGAAGAATTTTTTTCCAAAAAGACGAATTTTTAAGAAAACAGTTAAATTTTTGAACGAAAAAGACGAATTTTTAACAAAATAATTAAGTTTTCAACTAAACAGTTGTATTTTCATCCTATAAAGATGCATTTTCAACCAAATAACTTAATTTTCTACTAAAAAAGATCAATTCTCAAACAAATAGTTAAATTTTCAAATAAGAAATATAATTTCTCAACCAAAAATGGAATAAGTAAATTGATATTTGTAGTTTAGAAATTGCACGATGCAGTTTTAAAAATTTAGAAACTATCATGACATCCATTTTTCAAACAATGTAGTTGAACATTTTTTTAATTTGTTGAAAAATCGTTTTATTGGTGAAGAAGTAACCTTTTGGGTTGAAAATGTAACTATATTTGCTTCAAAATGTAGGTATTTTGTTGAAAATTCGTTCTTTTTGGTAGAAAAGTATTTTTTTTTTTTGGTTCAAGAATGTTCAAGAAAATTGTTCAATTGTTGAACAAAAAAGATGAATTTTCCACAAAATAGTTGATTTTTCAACAAAATAATTAAGTTTTCAACTAAACAGTTGTATTTTTATTCTATAAAGATGCATTTTCAATCAAATAGTTGAATTTTCTACTAAATCAGATAAATTCTTAACCAAATAGTTAAATTTTCAAATAAAAATGATAATTTTCCAACCAAAAATGTAACAGTTAAATATGCAGTTAAAAAAATCAATTTTCGACAACAAAAATTCGGTGTATTTATGTGTATTTATTTGTGCTCATTTTATGAGCATTTTGCTTTTTCATGGAGGGACGCTTTTCCCTAAAAAAAGAAAAAAAATGGATTCTTTCGATATTTTTCAAGCATATTTTTCTCTCTTACCGAAAATTTCATTTTCAGAAAATCAAAGTCAAAGAGTCCATCAAAATGTCAATTGATGTGTTCTGTTACAATGAACAACTTTTTAACTTACTTTAGTGTTATATTCCAAATTAAAACAAAAGTTTTCTTTATAGAAACAATGTAACTTTTTTCCAACTTTCTAAGTAGCTATTAATTAATCAAGAATGGTCATTGAAAGTTCGTTAGTAGATAAATACACGCGTCTCGAAGACGCGAACAATTACATCAAATTCGGTACTGTTATATTCCCAATACCGAAAAAAAATCCTCTTATAAACCAGGAAAATAATTTGGTTAAAGGATATAAAACGGTATTGGTAGGTTATAGTAGGTCACAAAAGGTTATTAATTTGGGCAATCGATGCGTCTCGAAGACGCGAACAAAAAGATGAGATACAGTACTGTAGTATTCCTCATGTGAACAAAGTTTTTATCATATAAAAACAGAATACACCAATTTTTCAAACTTCGTAAATCGGTACTTGTGAGTCATAAAAGGTTCAACAATAAGTCAATCGATGCGTCTCAAGAACGCGAACGAATACACTACATATAGAATTGTCGTATTTTGAATATCAAGAAAGTTTCTCTCATATTAAGAAAGCTAAAATGGCAATACATAATTCTATATTTGTACCGACTGTACTATACGGTATCGAGACATGGACCTGTCAAAAATAGGACAAGAGCAAAATTATCGCGATTGACATGAATGTCCTACGCAAAATATGCGGAAAACACTGATGGACAAAGTGAGAAACGAAATAATCCTCAAAAAATTTGGTGCAAAAGAGACAATAGTTGACACATGGGAAAGAAATCAGTTAAGATGGTTTGGACATGTTGAAAGAATGAAAGATGAAAGACTAACGAAACAAGTGTATAAAGGTAAAGTAAATGGCAGTCTACCCAGAGGCAGACCGCGGAAAGAATGGTTAGAATGTGTAAACGAGACCTTAATCCGAAAAGACATAAGAAGCCATAGAAACACGAGAGCTTGCATGAAAAAATGCATGGACGTGAAGGAAGCTAAAGAAGTATGCCAGGAATGAAAAGTGTGGCGACAAATAGTTTATAAAAAGAGTGTCAGTAGAGAGAATAACACCTGAAACAAAAGACCTTGGATACTAATGAGCCCGAGTGGGGAACCTCACATAACAACCTTGTGAGGTTCTTCACTTGGGGTGATTGCTAGAGAAATTGATCAGCAACCTGGGTCGGAGCAATGTTTCGGAACGAACGTGTTATTTAAATAAATAACACGAGAAGTCTAGATCTAAAAATAAATCTATACATTATACCTATACACCTATTATTATACACATTACTCCTTTCCAACCGAGCGAGTCACGCCTACCTCGAAAGGGAAATGGCTCAATGGTATAATATTAATAATAAAGAAGGTAAATTTTTTTTTAAATCTCTGAACGCAAAAAAACGACTTCTAGATTGCCGATCTAGCTGAAAATTATATCAGACCTGGATATAAGTCGTAGCTACTATTCGTCCAAATTTCATGATCATCTTTTACTTTTCGAGATACGTGAAAAGAAAAAAGTTACACAAACACACACGAACTCATGGACATTCTAAAAAATTATATTTTCGTACTCCTGAAGTCGAATTATATCGCAATATGTCAAAAAATTATATTTGAAAATTTAGGTCATTATAAGGCTCCCTCTATGATGAAGCAATATATTTCTTATAGTTCTTCTTTTCTTTAAGTGCTCAAAAATATTTATTTAGACCAAAAAGAATGAACTTTCAACCAAAGAGATGAAACTTCAACTAATATGATGAATCTTCAATTGGTAAACGTAAAATTTTTAGTTCAACAAATTAATTTTCAACGACAAAAAAACGAATTTTCAACGCTCAAAATTAAACTTTTTTCTGAAATTATTTCTATATATTTACATACCTAATCCTGGCTCTCACTTCTATAAGATTTACAACTTCCTAGGATTAGCATGGATTATTTTAGAAAATTTGAAATTTTATAGTGAGAGCAAAATTTCAATTCCTCTATATTGTTCATTAAATTTCTATGGCTCCGTAAATAATCTTATCTTCAAAAAGTGTTTTTTTTAGATTTACGTAGTTAAAGTATTCGTCGAAACTTAATGATTTTTCGTTTAAAGAAATACAGGAAATTTGATCGATTTTGAAATTTCAGTGTGCATGTAAACAGTCTGGGCTTGGATGTTGCATAACAACTGACACTCGACAGATGCTACTCATAAAAATTAATGACAAGCAAATGATCTACCAATCTGATCCAATTTCGGGATAAA
The DNA here is from genome assembly GCA_932195095.1 of Andricus curvator. Taxonomy (NCBI): domain Eukaryota; kingdom Metazoa; phylum Arthropoda; class Insecta; order Hymenoptera; family Cynipidae; genus Andricus; species Andricus curvator. The sequence continues at coordinate 70,560 of CAKNYM010048484.1, forward strand.
ATTGATCAACTGACATCTACTGCGTTATAAACATTTTTACCTCAAGTGAATTGAAATGAAGTCATATCGCAATATTAATTAAAGTAGTTTTTTCCAGGGCAAAAATGTCGTGCTAGGAGGTATCCCGGTAAGAAGGATTACATTTGAAAATTTCCTCTTCAATGGTGAAGTGACAATTATTGATTCCTTTTCGATACCGGTTTTGTCCTCGCGTTTTGAATCTCCATAGCAGTAGAAATTATCTCTTAAACTGGATCCCTTTCTGTACACTGAGCGAAGAATTCCCGTGTAGTTCAGGTTCACACCCCAATAGTTCGGGTGCTTTCTCTTTTTTTCTGTTTCACACGAAAGTTTGGCGCGCTGGCACTACTGAGACGTGCGATCACCCCAACCATTCGGGTGCTCACCTGAAACAGCAGCGGCCGAAGTGGTGGGGCGCCCGCGCCAATAGTTGGGGAGCTTGCACGAATGATTCGGGAGATTCGAGTCGTCAACCGCGTTGGGTGTTGCGCATTCGACGTTTGCGCATGTTCGCTAATGATTTGATTTTTCGACTCATGTACAAGCAAAGAATAATTTTTTATATTTCTCTTACCTTCGTTAAGGATTATCCAAAGAAAAACCTGATAACTAGTTACACTTTATTCCACTGACATCTCACACATGCACAATAAAATCGACATAAACTAGAAACAGTGACATTCGGGCAGAGCCTGATGGACATCAGCTGTGGCCATTAGCGAACATGCGCAAACGCCGAACGCGCAAATCCAACGCGGTTGACGACTCGAATCTCCCGAATCATTCGTGGAAGCTCCCCAACTATTCGGGCGGGCGCCCCACCACTTCGGCCGCTGCTGTTTCAGGTGAGCACCCGAATGGTTGGGGTGATCGCACGTCTCAGTAGTGCAAGCGCGCCAAACCTTCGTGTGAAACAGAAAAAAAGATAAAGCACCCGAACTATTGGGGTGTGAACCCGAACCACACGGGAATTCTTCGCTCTGTGTACCCAGTGTCGACAATATTTTTCTGAATACTTTTGGTAACCCACAATTGACCACGAAATAGAACTTTTTTAATCCCTTTTCACATGCACATTTCGCTTTTCTTATTCATTTGTTTTCGACTAATAATGAGGTTAAAAGAATTTAAAACGCAGTATTAGTCATTTTAAGTTGTCAAGATTTATTCCTAGATAGGTAGCTGTGATGAGAACTAATTTTTTTAATTTGTTCATCATGATTTTATATTTTTTTAATTGGTCACATTTAAATAAAGCGAGAGTTTTGTGATAAGGTGGTGTATTTTTATGCGCAACCCTAATAGATTTTGCAAATTTTATGATTTCGAAGCGCCTTCTAATGCGTTGAACAAAAATGGTGTTTTTAATTAATTTCAGGTTGCGTTTGATAGCTCCGATCGGCTTTGAAAGGGTTTCGAATCTAAATATTTTCGCTGCCTAATAGGGAATTCAAAAAAGGACAGAAACTGCATTTATAGGTATTGAAATTTTTAATACCTTTGAATGAAAGCCTTCCCTGGCGAAAGTATCGGATATGAATTCCTTCCGAACCAATCCGAAATCATCCGAATCATTCCGGAATCTGTATCCGAACCAAGTCGAGTTAATTTGAACCAATCCGAAAAAAATGTCTACATTTCGTTCGATCCAAATCGGTCAAAGATCAGCCCGACTCAATCCGATTCAATCCGAACTTCCAATCCGAATAAAACCGAACCAAATTTTCAATCCGAATGACTCCGAACTCGGATTGACCTAAAACGATTTTCAATCCGAATGAATCCAATTCAATCCGAACTCGGATTCATTCGGATTGAAAATGCAGTGTATGTCAATCCGAGTTCGGATTCATTCAAATTCATTTGGATTGAAACTTTTGTTCGGATTGGTTTCTTTTGGAGTTCGGATTGAACCGAATTGAGTCGGATTAATTTTTAAATGATTCGGGTAAAAAGAAACGTAGAACTTTTTTCGGATTGGTTCGGATACAGATTCCAGAATGAGTCGGAATGTTTCGGAAGGAATTCCTATTAGATATGTTCGCCAGGGTTCTTACTGGGATAAGGTCATTTGAAACGACTCCAACATAGATTTTGTATGCGTAATGTATAAAATTTGCTCACTTATCGCAACCCAGACTTTAGAGTGTCTGCGGCAGTGGTAAAAAAGTAGATATGTTACACGTCAGAGTCCCCTACATAGGGAGCAGGACGTTGAGGCGTCACCGTTTAGGCGCGGCCGTTTGAACGCTGCCATTTAGGTGTTGGACATTTAGACGCGGGTCGTTTAGGCGCGGGACGTGTGGGCGCCAGGACATTTAGGCGCTAGGACATTTAGCCGCTAGGTCGTTTAGGTGCGCAGTTTAACCGCCTGTACTTTTAGACGCTGAGCCGTTTAATTTTAGTTTCGTATCGATTACCAATGTAGGGAAACTATGGAAAAGTAGGTTACTTTTAAGAGTAGTTCATTTGAATTTATTGCAATATGAAAAAAAATTGTTCTGAGAATTTTAACCACAATAAATAAATAAATGTTAGTGATCAGAAAACGAGAGAGGTTAGGAAACGTACCTCGGGACTGTTTCTTTCAAACATTAAAAGCAAACAAATAATGGATTTTATCAAAAGGTTTTCAACAGAAATAGTTAAATGAATAGTAGGATCTTCCCACAGCGTGAATTACTATTCTTAATAATATACTATCAATTGTATACAAAATTTAGAAATCTGTTGTGACCTTCTCTAGGTCTTTTAATCGATAATACCCAGAAATTTAATGTATTAAATTTGCTCACTTATCGCACCCGGGACTTTAGAGTGTCTGCGGCAGTGGTAAAAAAGTAGATATGTTACACGTCAGAGTCCCCTAAATAGGGAGCAGGACGTTTAGGCGTCACCGTTTAGGCGCGGCCGTTTGGACGCTGCTATTTAGGCGTTGGACATGTAGACGCGGGACGTTTAGGCGCGGAACGTGTAGGCGCCAGGACATTTAGGCGCCAGGACATTTAGCAGCCAGGTCGTTTAGGTGCGCAGTTTAACCGCCTGTACTTTTAGACGCTGAGCCGTTTAATTTTAGTTTCGTATCGATTACCAATGTAGGGGAAACTATGGAAAAGTAGGTTGCTTTTAAGAGTAGTTCATTTGAATTTATTGCAATATGAAAAAAATTGTTCTGGCAATTTTAACCACAATAAATAAATAAATGTGAGTGATAAGAAAGCGAGAGAGGTTAGGAAACGTACCTCTAGACTGTTTCTTTCAAACATTAAAAGCAAACAAATAATGAATTTTATCGAAAGGTTTTCAACAGAAGGTTCTTCCCACAGCGTAAATTACTATTCTTAATAGTATACTATAAATTGTATAAAAAATTTAGAAACCTGCTGTGACCTTCTCTAGGTCTTTTTATCGATAATAAGCAGAAACAAGTGCTATAGTGATGTATTCTAAATTATAAATTAATCTATTTATTAATCTATTTATTAAATTTATTTATTTATTAATTTATGGCCAACGGCCATACCACGCTGAAAACCCCAGTTCTCGTCAGATCACTGAAGTTAAGCAGCGTTGGACGCGGTTAGTACTTGGATGGGTGACCATTCAAGAATACTGACATGAGTGCTGTTGGCACATCGTGGGTGTGGTGAGCCCACACTTGTAGTTATTTATAACTACAAGAAAAACCTAGAAACACTACCCGAATCGGGTAGTGTCACGCCTACCCTGAAAGGGAAATGGTTTAATGGTATATATATATATATATATATATATATATATATATATTTAACAAGACAATAAGATAGTACTGGTTTTATTTGCATAATTTCAGAAACACTAACTCGCCATGGCCGCTAATAAAAACGCAACTTGCGCTTCACTCAAAATAATAATAACCGAGGGGGTATTCACTCCGTATACTTTTTCCGTAACAATCGCGTAATAATGCGTAATATTGCGTAGTTTTCGGGTGATAGCGAGTAGAATTTTCGTTTAAACTGTACTTTTGTTGCATTTTTTCAATATTTGATTCTCCCTACTGTATCTCCTTCAAAAGATATTATAAAAATCACCCTGAGTGAATTTCATTATTATTTTATAAATGTGAAAAAATCAGAGTTCAAAATTTTACAATGAAAAACATAATCCATGAGCACTTAGAACAAAATTTACCTTGAGCAAACACTAAATATGTATTTTTTTCAATTTTTACAAAAATCAGGTGTTATTTTTTCACCAAAAGGAATAATTTGTGTTTTTGAAACTAAATATTTGTTGAATTATATCAAGCACTCCTAATTTTCAGTACTTGTACTTTCAAATTGATGTGAGTTTATACGTTTTTGATCTTTCTTAAATAATGATTAAAATATTAAAAGACGTTCACTACTAATCCTGCAACTTTAAATGATTTCAAGTTGTTACTAAATAATTTGAAATGTTTCAATCTAAAATTATCAAACACTTTCAATTCAACATTCTTGCATATTTAAATAGCTTTAAATTTCAAATAATTCAATATACTGAATGCTACAAATTGTAAGTGTCTCAACTAAAATAGTCTATAATAGCCTTAATAATAAAGGTTTTATATATTTCTGAATTTTCGTCTAGCCATTTGAAAAACATCGTAACATAAAAAACACCTTTCTTTTTGCAACTTCTGGTGTATAAATTATATATTTTTCCACCGTATACGGAAAAATATTTTATCATTTTCCTATGTAAATATGCGATTTTGTAAGCTGTTTTGTAGGCTAAACAACTCTTTCTTTTTTCACGAAATCAAAACCAAAATAAAAAAATCAGATTTTATAATTTTGCTTATTTTTGCTTCTTTCTACTTTCAAACCGTTATCAGATGCAAGAAACTCGTTTCTTATACATAAAAAAGTGTTAACAAAAGTTAAGAAAAAGCTCGAAGTTTTAAATGGTTCAATTCATAAAACAAACGCTTTTTTGAAATAAGTCTACTTTTTCATTATTTTACCTACAATTATTAAATTTTATAGGTTATAAATTACCATTGTGAAAAATAAATAAAATATTTTAAGAAATTTCAATTTTAAACCAAAAACATTTGTATACTTCAATCTAAACACAGCTAAAAGCATTGCATTTAAAATGCGGTAAATTAAAGATATCTTTCGAAAAAAAAACTTAAAGCAGTGATCGATTTTCAAAAGAAACGACTAAAAGTAAGAAAGTCACTCGTTGGCTTATAATAAACATTGAAAACGGTACATTTTCACATTTTTAATGTTTTAATTTAAACAATTAGGAAAGTGCAGTGAAAAAAGTCTTCCCAATTTTTTTTTAAATTTTATTCAATTATTTTCTAATTCCTACTAAATTCACCTCTATTTTCCAGTGACCAAAATACGTTACGAAAAACTCGCCAAGACCCATGAGTTAAAATTGGAAATATAGGAAACTTCCAAAATTAGGAATTTAGTATGTAATAGAATTATTGTCGAGTTTTCACTAGTGGATTTCTATGCTTAAAAATTTTACAAATGCTTTAAAAAATTATAAAACCACAAGTTTTTGTCAGATCACTGAAGTTAAGCAGCTTTGGGCGCGGTTCGTACTTGGATGGGTGACCATTCAAGAATACTGCCTGCTGTTGGCACATAGTGGGTGTAGTGAGCTCACACTTGTAGTTATTTACTACAAGATACTATCCACCTAGAAACACTACCCAAATCGGGTAGTGTCACGCCTACCCTGAAAGGGAAATGGCTTAATGCTATAATGGATATTTTCGATTTTTTTAGTGTATTTATGTGCTAAAAACTCCCACAAATGTTCAGAAAAATGTTTAAACCGCAAGTTATAAAGCTAATTCCATTCAGTACTAAAATCAAAATTTGGAAAATTCGCTGTATTTCCAGTTTCTATTCCTGGGTCTTGAAGATTTTTTTTTCTAGTGCATTTTTGTCTCTAGAAAGTTTTCAGGTACTCGCAAAATTTCTTTACCTATTTACAAAGGTGTTCCCAATTTTTTCCGAAAAAAGGGGTGAATTGAACATGAATTATCTCTTAGGAAATAATTCATAAATATCCGCAAAGAATTGGGAAGACTATTTTGACCTTCAGGTATGTAAACAAAATTGAAACTCAGAAAAATTTACAAACTTTGCAAACTAGAGATTTTTTCAACACCTTTTTTGATCGTGGGTAACCAAGCTACATGTCTATCGATTCTAAATTATTTATATTTTTTTAGGATCCCAATACGCTACTTTTTCGCGTTGTAGCGATTTCGAATCCCTGAATTTGTTATTTTTTACCCATCCTAAAATACAATATTTTTTCCAACTTATAAGGAAAATTGTGAAAATTCAAACAATATGCCTTCATTAAAAAAAACATGTTTATGAAATGTATGAAATTTTTAATGTTTCACATTTCGTAAACTTTCGTTATATGCTAAAAAAATGATCTGGAAATTTATTCTCAAAATAAAACCAAAATATAAAGATTACTCAAATTTTAAATTTATTTGTGTTTTAAATTTTACTTCAAACGATTTCTCTTGCTGATACTGACCTATTCCCCTGTTTTAGTGAATTCTATTGCTGCGATACTCTTTAATCGCGCAGTAATATCCGCGTAATAATGGTGTGAAAATGCGTAATAATTACGTAATAATGCGCAATAACGCGTAATAGCTGCGTAATAAGACGTAATACGTATTACTCCGTACAAGTTTTCAATGAGTGAATACCCCCTCAATAATAACACGGTAAATCCTAGGGATATTTTTTATCTGAAGTTGAATCAAAACGTTGCAAACAATTTACAATTATATTAATTGTTATATTAATTATAATTAATTAATTACATGAAATACGGAAAGTGGATTTGAGGTTAGGAGTTTGATGAAAGAGAGCGCGAGCTTTCGAAAAGTTCAAAAGCGAATACTGTAACGCATGTCATTTAGAAAACACGAAATATTTAACTATTGTAGATAATTATTTCGAACATAAGTAAGGCGACGTAATAAATTAAAAGTCTAATTGTTACTATTATTTTTTATTTCAATAAACTCATTTTAAATTTCACAAATGGAAACAACGTGACTGTAGTATAATTAAAGATTCAACATTCACTAAAACTATTCACATGATTTATTATGCAGTCTTTAAAATTTATTAAAATCTATTACATCTTGTCACATACTAACTAAGAAACTGAGTAATAAATTATGCTTCCACTTTTATCAAAATTGAAAATATGAACTCATGAAAATTCAACAGTTGCAAGGCAAACTACATCAAATTACTAATTTTCTAAAAATTTTATATTAGAATCTCAGCACTTTTTAGTTGTAATAACAAATCTACCTACCTGTGCTGCAATATAATTTCCAACACATCTCTTCCTTTGTAATTGACTTATTTAGCTCACTTCTTGAGATATGTGTATATTTGTAAATAGTGGTTAGGAAACAGTAAACAACCCGGCCCACCTGATCCACGCGCACGCGCATATAAGCAGTCGTACGCTCTTCTATTGTACCGTACGGGAATGATGCGAGAAAAATGATAAAGTTTAGCCTTTTTTATTATTTATAAAAAAAATAACAGATTTTAATCATAAAAAGTCACCTACTCATGAAAGAAAACATCGCTGAGCAAGTAACGGAATGGTTTTTACTTTTTTTTCGCTCCAAAACTGGTTTTTAACGCACGTACGGGAATGACGTTTTTGTTGTCAAAATGCACTTTTCAGTTTTAATATCGAATTCTCAAAAAAAAAAAAGAATTAATATTTTAAGCTCAATTTCATAGAAGCTTGTATCAAACAATACACTTAACATTTCTGTATTTATTAGTTAACTGTAACTACAATATTTTACTTGAAAATAAGACGTACGGTAATGACGTCTGAAATGACAAAAATCGATGGACAGACTTTAAGGTTTTTACAATATTATTTATTTAAGTTGAAAAATGTGAATAAATTAAATTCATGTTCATCTAAAGTTTACCAACTTAATACGTTAAGCGTTTTTCAGGTTACTGTCTGGAAAAAAGGAGAAAATCAGTTTATCCTTGCGCACAGTGAGGTTGGGACGCCGTACGGTAATGACGTTTGGGGTGTTCCTATATTAAATTGAAGTAAATAGGAACAGAAATGAAAAAAAGAACTGATCTTTTTGTAGAGGATGATAAAAAGTATTTACTAAATTAGAGAAAAAATCAGTACGAGTTTCTGAGTTAATGTTATATTACTGGGACTTCAAGTTTGCCTTCAATTTGACAATTACCCAGATATGTTTCCCGCTTGTACCTTTCAAGATATTCAGTTAATAATTTGTTTCTGCTATTCATTTCTTTAGCTTCACTAGCAAAAGAAGCTTGCCTTAGTCGAATTTCAATTTAAACTATAAAATAAAATGTGTTTAGATATTTTATTTGCCTTTTAGAGACGAAATATTCTAAAGTGTTAAATATTTCATTCTATAATGTAACACGACAGTTTCGTAACTCCAGGGTATAATAATAGTCGTATAATAAGAATTGAAGATATTTCATTAATTCACAGTTTTCATTTATGAATAACTTTTTACGATTCTGGAAGATTCATAAAGCTTGTGACGATATTTTACAAGCTACGTATTAGGTAATGTTCTGATAGGTTTAAAGTAAAAGTTTGATGATATTGTAGATGGATTAAAAATTTTAAATCCCTTCAAGAAGTTTGTAAGAAGAAGTTGCAAAATACATTTTACTTCGCATTTTACTTGTTAATGATTCAAAAGGCTTTTATAATTATTCTACAAAGTTATAATAAATTTGAGAAATTTATTATTAAAGAGACAGTCTACAAAATGTTAATTTTCTCTCTATATTATGCGATATTAACGATTTATTTAACACTACAAAAGTCAGTTTTTAAAATAGACTATCCCCTTTAAAAATTGTAATTTGTATTCAAAGTATTTCTTTTACTTATAGCAAACACATTTGTAAATGGACATTATCGTATAAATTCTAAATTATTAAATTAGTCAATCAAATTGTAAATTTCTTTTAAATTTACGAAGTCAAGAATGGAATATGTGAAACATTGTGACATGACTTATGTCGCCGTTTACCATGTCTCGCTCAGGAAAATAAATCACCCAAGGCTGCCAGCAAAAATTATACACATGTACTGAAATATATTCTCACATTTTCACGATCTAAACTTGAGGCATGAATGTATACTGGAAGCTATAAATTTCTCCAAAACCCTCATTTTCAGCAAAATCGTAAAAATAAGATTACTTATGCAAATTTATAAATTTAAATAAATAAATAAAAAATATATACGTCAAAAATGTTGCAACTAGTATAGATTGTAATTATTTACAATCAACAAATATAAGAGTAATGCTGTTTCTAATCAAAATATTTTTCTTTCCCATTAAAGGAATTTAATCCCATTTCAAAGTGTTCCTTTTGCATTAAATTTGATATTTGAAATATCGCAACGATTTTCTCGAAATGTACGCTAGAAATCGTGATAAAAACCCTGAACAAGTTATATATGACGCGTTTATTATTATTTTCGCGATAACCGTAACCTGTTTTCAGAAAGAGGGCAAAACCGATAATATACACCAGAGGCGATCATATGTTCGGGAATAAAAATGTCCCACGTGGAAGAGAAAATATTGCCAGTTTTTATAAAAATCCGTCCTGAATTGAGCGTGTTTTGAGACTTTTTTAAATTAACTTGTTGAATTATAAAATAGCGAAACTATAATAGCGCTGTTCAAAATTAACAATATTGCAGAAAGAAATTTTGTCCGTTAACTGCAAAAAATCGAAAAGTGAGTTTTTTATATCGTTAGAATCGTGAAGAAAAGATACACTTGATTGTTAAAATATTTAAAGAAAATTTAAATAACTTTAAAAATAATTATTGCATAATTTGTTAACTGCAAAGACTGGCGAGTTATGATTTGAGAGAGCTTAACAATTTATCAGAATTATTATTTTATATTTAAATTTATGTAAAACTTAGTAATTTATTTCAGACTTAACATTCGAAAAATGTATTTTGTAATATGTTATTCATATGTTAAAATTTCTTTGATTATAATCCAAATAATCCTAATCTTTAAAATGTGTTCATTTTTAGTAAATAATTTCGAGTTTTGCTGATACTTAATACATTCGGAATTTATGTAAATTTAATGAATAAACATGAATTCATTCCGCTACAATTTCGTACTATTCGTTATTCATGAAATTTAATAACAGTTATAACATTCTTATCTATATTATCGGTAAAAAAAAGTTTGACTTCCAATTTATTGAAACTTATAACATTATTATATGTATACTTGGCTGCTTTAAAGATCACTTTAAAAAATATGGGAGAATTATTGATATTATTGATAATATCAATAATAATAATAGTAATAATATTGAAGAGTCTTCAATTGCAAATATTCAAAATTGTCGAATTTTAAATTGAAAATCGTTAACATTGAAGACTTTTCAATTGTTAATCTTCGAAATTAAATTATTTTAAAAAATGTTTAAAACTACATTCCTTTAAAAAATAAGTCTAAATAGTGGAATAATTTGAAAATCTATATTTTTAAAATTCAAGAATTATTAATTGTAACTCTTCAAAATTGTAAAAAATTTAATTATTGTTGAGCTTTAAAATTGAATATTTCGTCATTTAAAACACTTACATTTAAAAATTAAAAAAAGTTTTATTTTATGTTTTACAATTGAAAATTCGGGAATTTTGATGATTCACATTTGAAATTTCATCAGTTTGGAAGATTTAGAATTAAAACTCTTGACTTTTGATCTTCAAAATCATCACAGTTTAAGAATTGTTATTTATACATCTTCCAACATTAAAGAGTTTTTACTTGTAAATCTTCAAAATTGAAGAGTTTTAAATTGTAAATTGTTAAAATTAAAGAATTTTTCATCGAAAATATTCAAAATTGAACTACATATTCAAAAAAAAGTTCAAAATTACATACCTTTAAAATATAAATCGTGAAAATCAAATAAATTTCAATTTTACCAATTTAAAATTTGAACTACTTCAAAAAAAATTTCTATGATACACATTAAATATTGAAGAGTCTTCAATTAAAAATTTTGATAATTGAAGAATTTTTCATTGTAAATCTTCAAAACTGAATTACATATTAAAAAAAAAAATGTTGAAAAGAAAATGCATTTTTAAGAAAATAGTTCAACCAATGAGTTGAATTTTCAGCCTAAAAAGATGAATTTTCAACAAAAAATATAATAGTTGATATTTCAACAACAAAATATTTAAATTTTAAATGAAAAACAATTGAATTTAACAAAAAATAAACAAGTTTTCAACAAAATGCTTCCATCCTTGACTAAAACAGATTATTTTTCCATCAAAAAGTTGTATTTTTAAACAAAAAATTGATTTTCTCCTAAAAAAAGGAATTTTCAACCAAATAAATGAATTTTCAACAAAGAGGAATAATTTTCTCCCAAAAAGACGCATTTGCAACAAAATAGTTAAATTTTCAACCGAAAAAATTAATTTTCAACTAAAATGATGAATCTTCAACTGAAAAATTGAATTTTTTACAAAGTATTTAAACTTTCGATCAAATAGAAAAATGTTCTATACTAAATTGATGAATTTTCTACCATATTTTTAAATTTTCAATCCGAAAATACAAACTTTCTACAAAACAGTTTAATTTATTAATTCGAAAATATGAATTTTTTACAAAACAGTTGAATTTTTGAACTGAAAATATGAATTTTTAGCAAAAAAGATCATTTTCAATATTCAGTCTCATTTTTAACCAAAAACGATGAAATTTTTCCAAAAAGAAATGAATTATCAAAGCAAGAGAAAAAAATTGCAATCAAATGGTTGAAATTTCAAGCCAAAAAGATCTGAAGAAATTATAAAATTGTACGTTTTTAAAACTAAATATTTATTTTTATAAACACATTTCATTTTACCAAACTAATTTCATTAAGCTTGCACGTTTATTTAATTAGGAGGGTTTACATTTTATATTTATGTTCGTTCCCTAAGTTTATAAAATCTTAGTAAGATTCTGGGATGTCGGAGCAAATATCACGGTATCTTATATGGCTGAAAGGGTGGGGGGGGGGGAGAGATTTCAGAAAAAAACCTTACGTAGTTGATGGATGACCCTTCATTTATTCATTCAGTTATTATTATTTCGTAATGTAATGATTATAACAATTAAAATTATTATTATTATTACTAGGTGCTACTAGATTGCAAGCTAGATTGCGCTGAAGTGTTTCTAGCAAAGTGTACAGTTTAGAGTGGAGAATTCTACGTGTAGAATTTAAGGTGCTTCAAATGCATAGGGCTTAGAACCTGGCAAATTACGTGTACGCAGATGAATTGTTTGATGTAATATTTTTACCACATAATCTACAGGCATATATATTGGAGGGTTCAAAGAGCTTTTTCCGAAAAATGATGTTATTTTTGTTCTTTTTTAGACTGAATATGAAGTTTTTGAATGCGCCCGAAACCGACAACTGGTCGTGATTGGTCACTGCAGCTCGCTACAATATCGACTCTGGTCTTTGCTAAGTAGCCTCTCTTTGTGTCGAAATAAAATTGTTTATTAAAACCTGGTTTGCCATTCTTTTATTATAAATCATATAACGTATGAAAGAAGGAGTTTATACGATCGTAAACGGTTAATTGTTAAATTGCAGGCAAACTTGAAGGCCCAGTAATATAACATCAAATTAGACATTCTTACTGATTTTTGTTTTCATTTATGAAATGCGTATTATCATCCTCTACAAAATGGTCGGTTCGTTTTTTTTATCTCTGTTTCTATTTACTTCAATTTAATATAAGAACACCCCAAATTCATTACCGTACGGAGTCCCAACCAGACCCTCGAAGCCTCCATGCATTTGCTTGTTACAAAGTTTTGGTAGTTTTGGGTAGGAAGTACCGGTAAACGTCCGCTGGTGGCGCCTCATTTTCCCTCAACACAGACAAGTCTGTCGTCAGTGATGAGACGCCCACGTTCATCAAGCGTTTGTGGGCATCTCATGATTGCCGATAGGCTTGTGTGTGTTGAGGAAAAATGTGGCGCCATCAGTGGACGTGTAATGGTACTTCGTACCCAAAACCACCCAAACTTTGTAACAAGGAAATGCATGGAGGCTTTGAGGGCCTGGTCCCGAACTCACTTTGTACAAGGATATGGGTAGTTTTCAAACTGTATGTGAACTTTGAAACCTAAAGTGGCAATTACATTATCATTAGGAATTTAATATTTTATAACGGACATTAATCGCATCACATTTGAAAATTTCAATCGCAAAAGGAAGATTTCTGAAAATAAGAAATAAGAATTAAATTCGTATATTAAATATGGAAAGTGGATTTGAGGTTAGGAGTTTGATGAAAAAGAGCGGGAGCTTTTTAAAAAGGTCAAAAGCGAATAGCTGTAACACATGCAAATTAGGAAAAACTCAATATTTAGCTATTGTAGATCATTTTCTCGAATATGAGTGAGGTGACATAATAAATTGAAAGTCTTATTTAGTGGGGTGACCAGACTTGCTGTTTTTGCAGGACATGTCCTGATTTTGCCCTGCCTGTCCTGGTGTCCTGCTTTTTTCAGTAATGTCCTGTTTTTTCGTCAGAAGAAAACAATTTTTTTTCTCTGACATTTCTTTGTGATTGTTGAAAATTCAACGTGAGAAATTATTAACTATGCCTTCTTCACATTCAATCGCTATACATTATTCTTATTGTTCATACAGCTTTCGTTTGAAAAAAAGTAGAGAAAATTTTCTAGAAAATTTCGAATTGCTGGGGAATGACTGTGATCCCTGTAATAATAATACTTATTGAAATCAGTAGCACTTACTCGCCTTCATTTCAACCCTGGCAGTGTGAAAGTAAAAAACAGTTTCCTACAATCTCAATTCCAAAAATGTGGGTAATATGTCAAACTTCTTGACCAGGCGTGCCTAACACGAGAAGAGGCTATTTAGCAAAGACCAGAGTCGATATTGCAGCGGACCGCAGCGACCACGAAAGGCTTGGCGTCTCAACTCTGGTTTACGCGGGTTTTGGGCAAAAAAAAACACTTCAAGTTCAATAAAAAAAAGAACAACAACATTTTCCGGAAGAAGGTCTCTGTACCCTCCAATATTAGACTTTTATTAGCCTTTCGATTATGTGGTAAAAATATTACATCAAACAATTCATCCGTATGGAGTTGTAGAGTTCAAATAAAAATACATATTTTAATTTCGGATAAATTTATATCTGTTGAATTTTGAAGAATAAAGTATATTACAGATTACAGAACGGCGAGTCTGTTTGAGTTTTCTCACTTTCCGGATTCTGAGTTTTTTTTAAGCAGTTTCTTTGATATTTCGTACGCGCGGCGTATTGTTCGGCTTAACGAAGAAACCTCCACCCTCGAGTGTCGAGTTCGCTTTCAGTCGGTTCGTTCCGAAAGAATTATTAACGCTTGATGTAGTTCTTTCTGAGGCAATCTCGTCCTATAGGGTCTATTGGAAAAAAGAATTTTAATTAGCGACGCATTCTACTAAGTCTGATGACGCAATTTCAGACGGAAATGCTAGAATGATTTATACTCTTATTTTCCAGTTAGCGGACTTTTCTAATTTTATTCCACCGTTTTCTTCTGTTAGACAAATTTACCACCCGCATAATCCAGGTTGGTATCTCTCATGGAAACTCCGATGACAATTGGCTTGCGCAAATTCGTTCTATTTAGGAGAATTATTGAACCATGAAATGCAGTATCTTTGTCCTCGGATTTGAATGCTAGCCGTCAGCATCTGACAGTTATAAGCCTTTTTGTCATCTTTACACTTTTCGTAATTGGAATAAACACGAAATAAAGTTTCTAAACATTGCTGTACCTGTAGACAATTATTTTTGATCCAAAGAATCAAAGATAAACATATTGTATAGTTATAAACAAGGTATTTTACGCTATTTGGATATACACGGAAAAAATGTATCCGTAAAAAAGTCACGAACTAGTAGCTAGGTCTCGGATATGAGAAAAGTTCCGCGAACTTTGAGAAAGAATTGACGAACTCGATGTGAAAATTCTAAAACGGTTCATCACTTTTTTTACGCGAATAATTACAAAAATATTACGAGTGATTAGGAAAAGATTCTCAGAGCACTCACGAGCTTGCCCGACAAATCTGGGAACTGGAAAGTAGGTTCGCCTGTACGTGGCCCGCACACACGCACGCCCAAACGCGCGGTGCGTGTGTACGCTTGTATGTGTGTTTCGAGTTCGTCGAATGAGTGGCTGGAAGTTTTATAATACCTATTTTGTTTGGCCTCGATGGCTGCGCGTGTTTACGCACTCCTGGTTTATGTTTAGAAATTGGTGAGTCAGCAGTCTTTGAGGGTTCGAATCCTCTGCTTTGCGAAATTTATAAATTAATATAAATTAAATCGCACAAATAAAATTTTTCCTATTCATATTTCAGTCTGAAATTTTCAGGAACTGTTCGTAGGAAATTCTAACTGTTCGTGAAAAACTTCGAAATTTATCCATACGTTTCTCATAGAAATAAGGATGTAATGTTTCATTTTTTTATCTCGTATCCGAGACCTAGCTACAAGTTCGTGACTTTTTTACGGATAAATTTTTTCCGTGCATTTGAATTTAATTTTTGGGCACCAATTGTAAGATAAGATATATCATTGGCTTTTAGTTGTTATAAACTATTACTGTACATAAAAAAGTTATACTGTCTGCACGTAATAAACTTTTTGATTTAAACTTTACACATTAATTAACTTTACACATTAGTTTAATGATCAAACTCGCCAAATTTATATCTACATATATTGGTTCCATTAAGTTCATATTTTAAAGTCTATACCCATTAAATTCGTCACGTTCAAGCCTGGTATGAAAAATTGTAATATTGACAACATTACTATACATTAACCTTTCATTTTTTTGACGTTGGAAGCCGTCTTGAATTTAGCACTGATTGTCATTTTTTTATTTTCATGATGTTAATCTAGCAGCATGGCTCTAGATAGCACGTTGTGATTCTACAAAATTTTCCTTGTTCATATTTTATTTTATAAACTTTACCTATTTAGACAATGTATTTAAGAAAAAGATAAAAATTACGCGAAGAGATTGTAGTTAACTTCTTTTTAGTGTAATTACCTCATTTTTGCCCAAAAGGTACAGTACCGTCTAGGAGTATGAGAAAACCTAAAAAACTAAAAATTGAAAACATGCGCTCACTTTTCGCAGATTATCTCCGGAACAAAATAAGATTTAATAATTTCTGGAAGAGCGTTGAAAAGCTTATTATATTTTGCGTCAAATGAGCCTTATTGCAAGCATTTTTGATAAATAAATACTAAGTTAGTGAGTGAGAAAGATCGGACTGATTTCTGATTTTTGCCAATTTTCAAGATTCAAATTCAACTCGTAGCATATTCTACAAAAATATTGGTACAATTTTAAAAGTCACGCAAAATTAACCTGGAAGTCTATTCTTTAAAGTGAGCCCCAAAAACAGTAAAAATGTTTAATGCTTCACAAATTATCGTAAGAATAGTAGAGGCGTTCGCAAGACAATAGATCTACATTTTTTGTGATAATTCGAGAACCAGTTAACATTTTTACACTTGCTTGGTCTCATTTTGAGAAAGAAATTAAAAGGTTCATTTCCCGTAAATTTTAAAATCTCACCATTATTTTCCTTAAGGCTATAGTCGCCTTATAAGGCGACTATCTCTGTAAGGTTAAAACAAGAGTTCAAATCGATCATCTCAGAGTGTCGACTTGGCCATCTAGGATGGTCGACTCAAGCGTCATAACGAGTCGAACCGATCATCAGAGATAGCGGAATTGATCATTATAAAGGGTCGAATCGCTCATCATAGAGGGTCGATTTGGTCATATCAGATAGTCAACTTCATCTCCTCGGACAATCGACCTGGCCATCTTAGGGGGTCGATTTGATTATCCTACATTTTCTATGTTTGTTGTCCTTTTCCTACTTATTCCAGTCTCTCTCTTATAAGAGACTGGAAGTAATAAAATTAAACGGACCTATAAAACCTGAAAATTTATATGAAATACATGAATTCTGAAAGCATTTTTTATTTTTTGTCGAGAGTGAGGTGTATGAAACATAATTTGATATGCAAAAACAATGCACATTGACAATGTATTTTTTGGAGCACGAAAGGCTGAGGACACGGCACGGTGACACATTGAATTTTAAGATTTCAAACATTGAAGTGAATTCAGAAACCAATATCCCACATCTCTTTACATTCTGCATCATCAATTAATGCTGAAATTGTTTGCCCGTTTTCAGTTTGAAACGGCACGGTGACCACAAATTGATAGCTGAACGTCCAGTTACGCCTTTATCCTCAATCCGTTGGAAGCATCAAATTTGACGTTGAAAATTCAAAAGAATAAAATTAATTCACTTTCAATCATGTTCTCTTTTATGCACTTCACTCTCCACGCATATTCGAAATATCAAGAGGCAGTTTAAACTTGTTGAAAATATGTTTAAGTTCAATAAACAGCAAATGTGACGCTGAACGGCTCAATGACATTCACTCACTTCGAAATTGCTCTGAACAACCAAATCTCGTATCCTTCCACACTGCATCCATCGCGTCGACAACCGGATTGGTTGAATTTGGCGCGCTTATTTGAAATGATTAAATGTGAAAAGCAATTTACACAGCAAATAATAAGAGTAAAGTTATTAAAAATAATTCTTTGCTCACCAGAAGGACTTGTAAAGTGAAATTTAAATTATTTATTAGATTTTTTCCTTAAAAATAAATGATAGATTATAATTTTGAAGAAAGGAATATATTTTTCATCTTAAATATGAATTTACAATAATTCCTTATATTCTTATGCACTTTACATTTATTATTTGTTGTGAACATTTGACTTACACATTTATTATTATTATTATTATACCATTAAGCCATTTCCCTTTCGGGGTAGGCGTGACTTGCTCGGTTGGAGAATAGTAGTGTGCATATGGGTATATAGGTATAAGGTAGGTAGGAATATAGTTATGAGGTGGATAGGTATATAAGTGTTAGGTATATATATTTTAGATTGATCTGGAATTCTCGTGTTATTTATTTAAATGACACGTTTACTCCGCAACACTGCTCCGACCCAGGTTGCTGATCAATCTCTCTAGCGATCACCCCAAGTGAAGAGCCTCACAAAATTGTTATGTATGGTTCTCCACTTGGGCCCATTAGTATCCAAGATCTTTGTTTCAGGCGTCATTCATTCTACTGTCACTCTGTTTACAAACTATTTGTCGCCACACTTTTCTGTCCTGGCATACTACTCTAGCTTCCTTCACGTCCATGCATTTTTTCATGCAAGCTCTTGTGTTCCTATGGCTTCTTATGTCTCTACGGATTAATGTCTCATTTACAGATTCTAACCATTCTTTCGGCGGTCTACCTCTGGGCATTCTGCCATTTACTTTACCTTTATACACTTGTTTGGTCAGTCGTTCATCTTTCATTCTTTCAAGATGTCCCAACCATCTTAACTGATTTCTTTCCCATGTGTCAACTATTGTCTCTTTTGCACCACATTCTTTGAGGATTGTCTCGTTTTGGACTTTGTCCATTAGTGTTTTCCCGCATATTATGCGCAGAGGTTTCATGCCGATCGCGTTAATTTTACTCCTGTCCTTTTCTTGACAGGTCCATGTCTCGCTACCGTATAGTACAGTCGGTACGAATATAGAATTGTGTATGGCCATTTTAGCTTTTTTTGATATGTTTTTATTTGTTAGGATGGACCCTGCTCTACCGATAACCTGTTTACCCTTATTTATGCGCCTATCTAACTCCCCATCTATTTTTCCGTCGCTAGTGAATAGACTACCTAGATATACGTACTTGTCAACTTGTTCTAATCTCTCATCATTTAGGACAATGTTGCACATTGTTTTCTCACTCTTTCCCTCAAACACCATGATTTTTGTTTTATTTACGTTAATTTTGAGTCCCATGTCCTTCATGCTTGTATGAAGTTTATTCAACATTCTTTGCAAGTCCTCGACTGATTCTGCCATAACAATCTTGTCATCTGCGAAAGCTAACCCACGTACCTTAACTGTTTGGAGATCTACACCTTCTTCGTCGAAGAGTGCAGTTCTTAGACACTTATCCATGAATATGATAAATAGCCACGAGGACATAACGCATCCTTGTTTCACGCCTTGCGTAATATCGAACCAGTCACTCAGTTTCCCGTTTACCCTTACGCTCGCTTTACTAACTGTATATATTGTTTTTATTGCTTGCAGGAGCCCTCCATTTACTCCGTATTCTTTAAGAACTTCCCAAAGTTTACTTCTATTTACCGTGTCAAATGCTTTTTCTAGGTCAATAAATGCACAGAAAACTTTCTTTCCTACTCTCAAGCTTTTATCTGTGATCTGTCTTAGGCTAAATATCTGATCTGTACATGATCTTCCTGGCATAAATCCACTTTGGACTTCCCATATTTTTTCTTCTGTGATTTCCATTACCCTACGAATAAGTATTTTTGAGTATATTTTACTTACTGTACTTAGTAGGCTGATACCTCTGTAATTACTGCAGTTGTTTTTATCTCCCTTTCTTTTGTATATTGGTACGATAATCGCTTTTTTCCAATCGTCTGGGACTTTCCCCGTCTCGATACATAAATTTATTAATTCGCACAACCTGTGAGGTATGTACTCGCCACCGTATTTGAGCATTTCAGCACTAATACTGTCTATGCCAGCAGCCTTACCGTTTTTCAAGTTCTTAATTATGTCTCGGACCTCAGTGACACAGACTTTTTCAATTGGGTTTTCTAATGCATTATGTTCTATGTCGCAGTTTTGTTGTCCTATATCTTCACCTCCTAATAGTTCTTTAAAAGAGTCTTTTAAAGCGTCTACTATCCCGTCTATATCATATAGCATTTCACCTTTGCTGTTTCTCATGCTAGCAAACTCTGTACTTTTACTTTCCTTCAACTGTTTATATAGTAGTTTCATTATTCCTCCAAAGCCGTTTTGTATTTTGTTCTCTTCTTCTGTTCTGATTTTTTCTTTACTCTCCTTGACTAGTCGTTTCATTTTCCTCTTTTTGTCTTTGTAATCATTTTTGAGTCTATTTCTCTCCTCATCGCTAAGACCTGTCATGTTTAATGTTCTCTTGTGCGCTTTTTTCTTTTCTCGCTGGGCTGCTTGAATTTCATCATTCCACCATGCATCACCAGACTTTCTTCCTACCACTGCCGTACCACACACTTCAATTGCAGTTTTAACAATGATATCCCGTAATAAAGCCCACGCGCCCTCTATATCTTTATTGCTCGTAAGCGCTTCCCAAGTTGCCCTATCTATGCGTTCGCTTAACTTATTTTGAAACTCTATTCGCACTTCCGGTTTCTGTAAATTTTCAATCTTTATTCGAGTTTGTTTCGTTTTTTCTGTTCTCTTTCTTTTCCATCCCCGGCCTAAGTTTATTTTAGAGATTAAAAGATAATGATCAGTATTGCATTCGGAACCCCTCATGACTCTTGTATCTTTGACTAGTTCTCTTAGTCTTTCATCCGCAATAACGAAGTCAATTACACTGCGGTTATTTCCTTTACACCAAGTGTACGTGTGGATCATTTTATGTCGAAACCAAGTATTGGTAATAAATAGGCCCTTTTCTAGGCATAAGCTAACTAATTTTTCCCCGTTATAATTTTTTCTTGGATCCCCAAATTTACCTAGTACCCTTTCTGTATCTGTATCCTGACGTTGAACGCCGACCCATCCGTTCATATCTCCTAGCAGAATTATTCTTTCACCTGGATCGCAAGTACTTATTGTGTCATTTAAAGTGTCCCAGAAAGCGTCTTTGACTTCTCGCGGCTCACTGTCAACTGGGGCGTAGCACGCTATGATAAATAACCTTCTGATTCCTACCTTCATTCTAGCCCACAACAATCTGGGAGATACAAAATCATGATCTTTGAGATGCTGTCTTGCTTTTTCATTCATAATTAAACCGACCCCTTGACTACGATTTGATTCACTACCTACTCCTGACCATATTTCAAAACCGCCTTTCAACACCCCATTTTCTATGTTTCTACTTTCGCAACCCTTTTTCTTCGTCTCAGGTACACATAAAATATCTAGTTTCCTTGCATGCATGGTTTCTCGTAGTTCTCTTATTTTAAGGTCATTCACTCCTCTAGCATTCCAGACACCCAGTCTCCATTCATCGCCTGAAATTCGACCTTTACGTTTACCGTGTGTATGCATTTTGTCGATCCAAGTTTCAGTCCATTCCGAGGCTACTTTATTGTTTGTATTATTCATGTTTAGATTGTACACCCAACTAACACCTTTATGCGCGAAATTTGTTTTGCGAGCCGAAATCATGTCCAAGTTAAGTGATTATTCGTCGTACGGTGGATAGTATATCTGTAACGTCAGTCCCACCAATACTTCTGTTACTGCGTGGGGGGGGGGGTGGATGTGAGGACAGAGAAAGGAAACCGAGAGTCTCAATTGGTTGGTGATTTATGCTGAGAAGGTTACCAGCCTTCAGCAGCGTTGTATTTGATAGGAGTTAATAT